>SJYC01086300.1:0-20383 GCA_006408675.1 Madoqua kirkii | reverse complement strand
TGTGAGACCCTGAGGATTAGAGATGAAGGACACCATGCATCTCCGCACCGTCTGCTGAAGTTAGAGAAGAAGAAATCACAGCCCACAGAGATAACAGGTATCAGCTGAGACGGGGAGCCGAGAACCAGAACCAGGATTCAGATTCCTGAGGCGATCTCATCACCTGTTTCCATAACACGATGGGTAAGATCCCCCCCACACATCATTAGCAGTCAGAAACCTGTTCCTAGTTAGTAAAACAAAACGCTGTTCCCTTAAAATTCAGTGTGCACAGCTCTGTCTTCCATGGCGCAAGGACTGTAATATTTCTCAAATTCTATATCTACTATCATATGGGTCCTACCATCGTTTTTCTCTTAAGTCTCTATTTCAAAAACACATTCATCTTTAAGGATGTATCTCTACATCTCTTTTAAAAACCAAAAATTAGTTTCTCAAGGTCATCTGGAATTTCAGCAAAGGAGATGACAGGTGTACCTTATTTTATGCATAATAAGGATTTTTGAAAATTAAACATAAGCCACACACTTCAGTAAACGGATTGATTCAATATGTATACAAATTCAATATTTAAATGCTAAAAGAAAAATTTATACTGGTGATGATTACCGCCCCAACCTAATTTGTACAAACAGGCTTATGTATGTTAAGAGTTCCTTAAAAGTGGTTTCTACCTGCTTGGCTCTGACAAAACGCTCCTCTGACACAGGAAAGTGTTTGTAAAACCCCTGGAAAAACCCTGTATCTGATTAAAAGCCCTCATGCAGTCATTCACAGGTAAGGACTGCCATCCGAGAGAACACTGAAGCAGTTTCCTTTTCTAAGACAATTGCTCCATAAGACTCTTCCCTCTCTCTCCTCCTTTTCTACCAGGAATTATAAATAACCAATCTCGACATGATTAAGGAGTGGGTTTCACAGTCCCCCATGGATTTCCAAGGACTTGGTGCAGTGCACACTTTAAATGTTTTTTCAGGGTTTTCACTCTCCTGCTTCTTCTCAAACCCCTGGCATAATCTTCTGCACCTTCCCTATTTCTCCTCTTGGAGCTTCTAAAAGAAAGTTGCATTATTTTTACTAAAGGACAGTATATTAGAATGCTGGGGAGTGAGGACATTAGAAGCTTTACTTATGTAATGTTCCAATTAAAAAAAAAATCATAAGAACACTTTCTTTACCACACTGAAATTTGTTAAGTGAGCAATTATTGCTTTAATTGGATTGCAATTGCCTCTAGGTTACTTTATGTTCTTCACATGATCAAAAACATGATAAAAGACATGATTTAAAATGGAAATACACTGTATTTTAGTGACAGGATAATTCAGATAGTTTCGGATAGCAAATAATTATATTACATTTCACTTTGGCAAATATTATTAGTATAAGAAACAACTTCATCTAAGGATTCTATTTGCTTTTATTGCTAAGCTTCCTATATACTTTATTATATTCTTGCTCTCTAATATTTTATATGGTTAGAATATAGAAAGTTAATTCAATATAATACAACTAACTGATACAATTAAACATAAGTAACACATTAGTTGTTTTTTTTAAAACTAAACCATTCAGTACACCCTACTGTGATCAACCTGTATAATTATATATCTTCTAACTTGTCTCATGTAATTCACAATTTCTACCTGCTGCTTAATCGCAGACTTCAGCAAGCACATTTTAGGGGGAGAGATTCAGTATGATTTTTCTGTGAACCTTTTATTTGTCACGGGCATTAAGGCAATGATTCCTCACATGGAAAGAAATGAGGGGGTGTAGAAAAGATACAGGAGTAAAGGTGCAAGATGGTTTTCAAGTACATGCACAGTTTAGAGTCATTCTTGTGGGAGGGAATCACAAGGGAATTAATCAGCAATATATTTGTAGATTTACCAGTCACTTCTATAAGGAAAAAAGTAGCAAATTATTGCATGTTGTTTCTCAATCACAAGAAAGAAATAGTATCGAAAGACAATCAGGCATAGAACATCAGACTGGTGGTCCTGGCAGAGCCTGCTGTGCTGCGTAAAACTTTGAGCAAGGGAAATGTCAGTGCTCACATCTTAAAAATGAGCAAAAAAAAAAAAAATCACTCCAAAAGATCACGTCTATCATAGTTTGGTCTTTTGATGGAGTGATTATTGTTAATGGTATTCCTATACTTCACAGTATTTGATAACGTGAAGGTATCAGGGATCATGACCAGTGCCGACCTGGACTGTGGAGCAAGTTGCATTCACCTGTCTAAGAAGGCGACTAGGGTCAGCGGCAGGACACGCTGGGCTCCCGCGGTGCTAAGCACTTTAGGCAACGCAGGAGAGCCAGGGAGCGGAGCTGTGCCCCCTGGGGACAGCTGTGCCTGGAGAGCTTCCAGGGCAGGCACGCTGCTTTTCCACAAGGCACAGCTTGACTGTGTGACTTCTGATTTTTAGCCGCATCCTAAAGGCTTTTGGTTCCATAATCCGTTCTGGACTTTAGGCCAGGCTGACGGTGCTGCTCTAGTCCTGCCGGAATCCGTCCCTTTAGGGTAGATTACAGGTGACTCCTTCTAACCCTTGGAAACGGTGCCTGTAGTGAATGATGTTACAAACATGCTCTGGACCAAGAAGTTTGGCAAAGAAGATCCTGTTACATGTTCAGCTTGCCATTCACAATTAATTCTCTCCCCTCCATTCAGATCTGTGCTGTTTCCCCTGAGAGTTATGACTGAAACTGAATGAATACATAGAAGTTTTTTTCCTTTTTTTAAAGGAGGGAGAGAGAGAGAAAGAGGCAGAGAGAACTGTCCAGTTACCATGCCTGTATGAAGGATGCTGAGCTAGACTGAAATTGCATTTGATCTGTTTCTCTGTTGATTTTGTAAACCTTTCCAAAGGTTTCCATAGTAACAAGTGAATCAGTCCGATTCCCCCCAACATCTTTCAAGCATGTAACAGGGATAACAATGAAGGTTAGGGTGAAAAAAGCTACAGTATCTTTTCTACTCCCAGGATATATCTGAAGTCATGATTAGTCTTTTAAGAAATCGAGTATGTTTCTCCCACCACAGCCATATGAAAAAGTTGGTTCCGAATTTACTTACATCTCTGATGTCTGCGTTTGCTCCTGTACATGGTCATTCTGAAAAGAAAAAATCCGACTTTCTAAGAAGTAATTGCTTTGACCACGGAGACAAAAGAGTCGGGTTGTGCTCCTGCTTTGCAGGAAGACTGTTGCTCACTGACAGAAGGTAACCAGCAGTCTCACAGTGAAAGGCAGGGTAATACCATTCTCATAAAATTACAGGGGAGACGCCACAGCCCGCAACTACTCTCTCTAATGCAAGTCTTCCAGAGCAAACTGGAGCTCCTTCACCTCCCCCAGCCGGCACCAGTTAAGTTCTCTGATGAAATCTCTGCTGCCAAACTGCTGTGCTCGAAGAATGCTGGCTTAAGAAAGGCTTCATATATTCAGCAAGAGTAGCAAACCTGGAAAATCTAAATGTGGAATATAAGAACCTCTGTTTGATATCCACAGACATTAAAAACCATCCTGTGAGTTCCCATGTCTTTCAGCCACTCTAGAATGTTTAGATTTGCCTTTTATTCTGAAACGACTAAATTCTTTCCCTCTCTGAGCTCCCAAAGCACTCTGTGGGCTCAATGATTAAAGCCATTATCGCCTTTAGTTTTGTCTAATTCTCCAACCAGACCGTTTCCTCGGGCAGAGCAGGAATTGCACGTTTCCCCGTTGTATCCCCAGGCCTAGTGCAGACCACACCCCACGGTCCCAGGTTTGGGGGTGCCTACGCTGGGCTCCATGGTTGGTCCCCTCCAGAAAGAAGCCTGTCGTGAAGCTCCCTCCTGCCCTCACCCTGCCGCCTCGGGAGAGTCCGCTCTATTCTCACAGCACACTTGCTCAGTATCTTGGGCACATCCTGAACACCGTCACTCGGCTGAGGACGCTCGTCTCTGCACGTGTGGCCCTCTCCCCTCTGCAGCCGCGCCTGGCGCCCCGCTGAAGCCCAGGGCCTTCGCCCCTCTCGGCTCCTGCACAGGAAGGTCAGGCTGCAGGCCTCCTTCGCGCGCTCGTTGGGGTGTCTGCAGTGCAGCTTTTACTTAAAATACGAAGAATTTACACTAGTAAAGAATTTCATGGACTATGACTCGACTATGCAGAAACCTTCATCTTCCAGCCAAAACCAGGAGGCACCTTCAACTGACAAAATTCTTTTTAGTGTTAGCGAACTCAGGCTCCTTATTAATAGGAGGAGGCATCACTCCCCCAACTCTTCATAACAGAAGGATTCTTTCAGCGTCATTAATACTTTTGCATGTAAGCAATGGCTACAGTTTGTACTCCCAGGTACCAAGAAGAGCATTTTAAGTTTTTAGCGGAATTCTGCTCTAGTTCCCTTGATTTCAGACTAACACACGGCACTGTTTAGCAAGACTCCGTCAAAGACCACGTGGGTGTTTCTTAACAATGAGGCACTGTCAGTATCTGTATTTATCTACATAAAACGTGAAACCCTAGGAGGATTTTCCTCTGGTTTTGCATAACAGTGAGATAAAAATATTTCAAAAAGAAGGCAGGCCTTTTCTGAATGACATGTAACCCACATTATGGTCCACACCTAACTTACTTGCTTAATTTTTCTCCGTAGCACTTTGTGACCAGCTGACACGATCTTTATTCACTTATTTCCTTCCAGTCTGTCTCTGCCTATTGGAACATAAGCTTCCGGAAGATGGAGCTTGCTTCTCTCAGAGATGTATCGCCAGACAGTACATCAGTGCTGGACATAAAGCAGGCTCTCATAAACGTTTGCTGAAGAAATGACCTTTATGAGCAAACTTGAATTACAAAAACAGTATGATCACAGATTATTTTGTGATAAATTAGTACAATAGCCAAGTTTATACTTATTGACTAGAGTTATTTTTTCACTTAATCCAAGTACTTGTCATTTCACATATATCTTTTGGTCCCAGATTGGTCTGAAGAAATTCTCTGATTTAGATGAAATTGTTTATATTCAGAAATTTGTGTGTGTGTGTGTGTGTGTGTGTGTGTTGTGTGTTAGTCACTCAATCCTGTCTGACTCTTTAAGACCCAATGGACTGTATCCCACCAGGCTCCTCTGTCCATGGGATTCTCCGGGCAGGAACACTGGAGTGGGTTGCCCTTCCCTCGTCCATGGGATCTTCCTGACTCAGGGACTGAACCTGCGTCTCCTGCATTGCAGGCATACTCTTTACAATCTGGGCCACCAGGGAAGAGATGTGAAGATTTTTAAATGCATTTTAAAATAAGCAAAGTCACAACCAATAAGCAATTGGCTGTCCTTTATTAAACCAACAAGTTCTCCTTTATAAAAATTGCTCATTCCATAAGACCAATAAACATAAAACCTATCATCATCAAACAAAATTAAAACATGCTTTGTCTGAGGAATATGGTATATATATTTTTTATATAAAATACCATGTCATTACTGATTATTAGGCAGAAAGAGTCTAGTTAAATAATGGCACAAATGCTATTAATTTTAATAATGTTTCATGGTACAGTCAAATCTGTAGTTTTTCTTTATGTCATTTTTAATTCTTCATTATCTATAATTAACATCTACCCGAACACTCTTTTCAAGGATCATGTAGCAATGTAATTAATTTCATTTACATATTCAACAATCCCTTCATTCACCTATACAATAATTAACTTCATTCACATATGTATCACACACACAAGAATCCCTCATCTAGCCTCATTCATCATCACATGTACACACATATGCAATTAATTTTAATAATATTTCATGGTACAATCAAATCTGTAGTTTTTCTTTATGTCATTTTAAATTCTTCATTATCTATAATTAACATCTACCCGAACACTCTTTTCAAGGATCATGTAGCAATGTAATTAATTTCATTTACATATTCAACAATCCCTTCATTCACCTATACAATAATTAACTTCATTCACATATGTATCACACACACAAGAATCCCTCATCTAGCCTCATTCATCATCACATGTACACACAGATACGTGTTAAAGGAAATATCCTGACTCATGACTGTCAATATTTGACACATCTTGTACCAAAGTTGACTTTCTTAAGTTCTATATAGGGTTTTTTATCCCATCAAGTCCTTTCTACATGACTTTTCTCACCTCAGGGTATATAGAGCATCTACTCCTAAATGTTATATCTGGGGCCGATGGCTTAAATCCTGTTTTAAAGCACAAAACGTGGATCTCAAATATACATGATTAAGTAAGGCCACATTGATGAGTCCCACGATGCAGTCCAGGTAGGAAGACAAGAGAGAGCAGGGACAGGGCCTGGGGAGAGGAAGCGCTTCAGGAAAAGCAGAACCAGAGCGGGGAACTTTAAGCCAAGAGAATGGAGCGGAAGGATGCAGATGCAATGAGACAAGAGGTCATTAAAGAGAGGACCTGTGTGGGCATATCCCTCTTTTTTCCCACCCTCTTAAAAAATCCAGACTGAATAGAGGTGTTTTGACTTCAAAATCAGCTTTATGCCTATCGTGGACAGAGGTCAAAGCTCACTTGCTTTATAAAATATCTTCCCACCTGTTCCCCTGAAGTATGATTTCCTTTAATGGAATCAATCTTTTTACTTTGTGGTTAAACATAAATTCGATGAATGTTGATTAATGAGGAAGAATGTGTTCCCATCTAAAATCAAACGATTATATCAACAGTGTTTCCTTTGTGGATGGTAGGAATCAGTTTGAAATAAAAGTACCTGGCAAAGAGAAGGATATATCTTTTAACAGCAAGTGAATAACACATATGGAAAGGAAAGGAAGAGAAAGAAAGAGAGGAAAAGAGGAGGGAAGAAACTAGCCTTTGTGTGTGTGCACCTGTGTGTGTGTGTCTCTGTGTGTGTGTGTGTATCTGTGTGTATGTCTCTTTGTGTATCTGTGTGTGTGTCTCTGTGTGTCTCTGTGTGTATGTCTCTTTGTGTGTCTGTGTGTGTGTCTCTGTGTGTGTGTCTCAGTGTGTGTATGAATGAAAGAGAGAACTACTGTGTGCAGTGTGTGGGGCACTAGGCTAGTGATGTACTGTGTTACTAATCTTCACTAGAATCCTGTTCCCTCGGTATCCTTAACTTTGATTTAGAAATAAGCAAACTTTATCCAAATGAGGACAAGGACACGTAACATTCAGGGACTCTGCATGACTTACACAGTTGTGCTGAGGACACGTAACTGGGAGCTAACCTAAATGATTGTAGGACTGAATGAGGGGCACTGCACGGGGCAGCGGCTGGAGACGACGTATATAAAAGGGCCACCACAATGTCAGTGGCAATGTCCTGAAATCAACAAAATGACCTTTGCTGGAGCCCATCACAGGGAGTGAACACTGTATGGCCTAATAAGAGCTAACACTCAATTAGGGAGTTCACATCAGGCGCTAGGCTCTTTCCCACAAGTTTATATCCCTTACTCCATGCATCCTGAAAACAGTTCTGTGATGGATTATTATCATTGTTATCATCATCTTCACATTATTTATTATTAGCATCATCATCATTTTCAGTTCAGTTCAGTTCAGTTCAATCGCTCAGTCATGTCTGACTCTTTGCGACCCCATGAATCACAGCACACCAGGCCTCCCTCTCCATCACCAGCTCCTGGAGTTCACTCAGACTCATGTCCATCGAGTCAGTGATGCCATCCAGCCATCTCATCCTCAGTCGTCCCCTTCTCCTCCTGCCCCCAACCCCTCCCAGCATCAGAGTCTTTTCCAATGAGTCAACTCTTTGCATGAGGTGACCAAAGTATTGGGGTTTCAGCTTTAGCATCATTCCTTCCAAAGAAATCCCAGGACTGGTCTCCTTTAGGATGGACTGGTTAGACCTCACTGCAGTCCAGGGGACTCTCAAGAGTCTTCTCCAATGCCACAGATCAAAAGCATCAATACTTCGGAGCTCAGCTTTCTTTACAGTCCAACTCTCACATCTATACATGACTACTGGAAAAACCGTAGCCTTGACTAGACAGACCTTTGTTGGCAAAGTAATGTCTCTGCTTTTGAATTTGCTAAGTTGGTCATAACTTTTCTTCCAAGGAGTAAGTGTCTTTTAATTTCATGGCTGCAATCACCATCTGCAGTGATTTTGGAGCCCCCCAAAATAAAGTCTGACACTGTTTCCACTATTTCCCCATCTATTTCCCATGAAGTGATGGGACCAGATGCCATGATCTTTGTTTTCTGAATGTTGAGCTTTAAGCCAACTTTTTCACTCTCCTCTTTCACTTTCATCAAGAAGCTTTATAGTTCCTCTTCATTTTCTGCCATAAGGGTGGTGTCATCTGCATATCTGAGGTGATTGATATTTCTCCCGGCAATCTTGATTCCACCTTGTGTTTCTTCCAGTCCAGCGTTTCTCATGATGTACTCTGCATATAAGTTATATAAGCAGGGTGACAATATACAGCCTTGACGTCCTCCTTTTCCTATTTGGAACCAGTCTGTTGGTGCACATGAGGCTGAGCGCAAAAGCGTCCCAGCTACAGTCTCCCAGAGAACAAGAGGTCCTGCCCTGCTTTGAAGTGGCTGGCATATTTCCAGAGCTGGTTCACTAGAACACGCTGTGTGAGGCTGAATGGACACTTTCGGTAGGTAGTTAGGTGGTGGCAGACGAGGACTCGCGAGGGACATCTCCTTGCTAGTGAGGTGCCTATACATTTTTGACAGAAGTGCTTTCCTCGGGTTCTTTCAGGGATAGCATCCAATAATTTTTCTGCCCCGGCACAATCACCAATCCCTCTTTTTAACAGTTTAAGAAAATACATCTACATTTTCTGTACATGTCTACACTAAATGATTTGCTGTCTTGCCTAATACCTCTGAAACTGTCCCCACGGCTTTTTGTCCAGAGTCAAGTGCTCTCTTGTAGGTGGATAATCTGAAAATAGTTATTAATTAAAATACTAAGTGGCTGGCATATAAAGAAATCCTTTCATTATACCTAGTACCTCATATTACTAATATATTTGTCACTGTTCTTTTTAAATCAGAAGAAACATAAAACTTCTTAATGTTTGATGCAAGTTTTCATTTGAAATATCAGTTCAAATGAAGGAAAAACTTTCCTGAATGATACTTCTTTATACTTGACCGTTGTTGAAAGTGAGACAATAAACAGATATCTCAGTTTTGTGTTTCTCATTTTGGTTCAGTAAACATTGTTAGGTATCTGAAAAACACTTTTCTAAGATTTTTGTAAACTATAATTGGATTTTATTAGTAAGTCTTCATTTATTTCTTTGGACTTCCTCCAATTTCTTATGCTCTGACATCAGATAAGTCTTTGAAATCATTAATTTTTTGAAACATTTAATACTTAGGAGTATTAAATACAGTAAAATATTTCTCCTCTATAACTCACATTAGAAATGACTTCGCTTTCATTGACTCTCTTGAGTGCTAATTGTTTTTGAGCATTTTCACATTTGCTGGCTACCCTTTCTTTGTGTGGTTTCCATTGCATATTATCCCAGTTTTCATGTTTCTTTTTAGCTGAAATTTGATTATTTAGACTTAGTTCTATCTTCTCCATTGTCTTATTTTCCCATATTTGCCCAGTTTTATTTGGATACATTTGCATCATCTCAAGGATAATGACATTCTATCTTTTTAATCACATGCTTTTGTTGCTGTTCCGCCACTCAGTCAGGTCCACACTCTTTGCAACCCCGTGGACTGCCGCACACCAGGCACCCCTCACTGACTCCCGGAGTTTGCTCAAATTCACGTCCACTGAGTTTATGATACCGTTCAACCATGTGCAAAGTGCAGTTGCTCAGCTGTGACCAACTCTTTGCGACCCAATGGACTGTAGTCTAGCAGCCTCCTCTGTCCATGGGATTTTTCAGGCAAGAGTACTGGAGTGGGTTGCCTTTGCCTTCTCCAGGGGATCTTCCCAACCCAGGAATCGAACTTGAGTCTCCTGCATTCCAGCAGATGCTTTACCATCTGAGCCACCATGTGGATGGGGCCAAATACCAAATGGTTACTAAAAAAAAAATGTTAAAAGAAGACTAAAACATATATTTAAATCAACCTTGACTTTCTCAGAGTATGAAGTGAATTATTTGTATCTGTGTAAATAGTTTACCTCACTTCAACATATCTTAATAAATGTTGTTAACAAATTATCCAAGAAAGATGGAATAATCCCGCTTCTGTTGCTGCTGCTGCTAAGTCTAATAATCCTAGACCTAAATAAATCATCTCTTTGAGATCATAGGAGCTTCCCTGATGGCTCAGTGGGTAGAAAATCTGCCTGCAATGCAGGAGACTCAGGAGATGTGGGTTTGATCCCTGGGTCAGGAAAATCCCCTGGAGAAGAAAATGGCAACCCACTCCAGCATTTTGCCTGAAAAACATCCCATGGACAGAGGAGCCTGGCGGGCTACAGTCCATGGGGTTGCAAAGAGTTGGACACGACTGAACGACTAACACTTTCACTTTCACTTTGAGATCATAGCCACATAAAAGGTGCTATCCTACGACAAGTTACCTCGCAGACACGGGAACACAGTCATGTAATTCACTGGAGGTGGGCATGATGTGGGAGAATTGCTGTGCCACTTCCTGGGAGGTGTTTTATTTATGAAAAACACATGCTCGGCAGTTCCCAGTTCTGTCTCAGAAACACCATGTCCACTGTGTCCTAAGATGGAGGGACACCAAGGCATCTTTACAAGGCATAGTGATGAGAAAGCATCACAGCCCTCAAGTCATAATGCTTTCTGTGACTATGAAACTGATGCATAGAATTTCGCATACACTCTATTATCTGTCTCTATGCTTTCTATCTGTTTATCCGCTTACCTATCTTAAAAGCCAGTTGTGAGTTATAGAACTACCTAGCAGAAGGGCTTCTGGGGTGCTTGGAGTATGTCATACTCCAGTGGCTGGAATGTAACTGGAGAGGATGCTTTAAAAGGTGGAGGAGATGCTTTAAAAGGCAGAGAAGATGCTTTAAAAGGCAGAGAAGATGCTTTAAAAGGCAGAGCAGATGCAGGCCAGCTGGGTGACCACCGAGCGGCACTCAGGCAGCGGAAGACAAGACCAAGCAAAGCTCAGAAAGAAATGAAGCGCGGAAGTCTTGTTGCCCCAACTGTGGCTTTCCCAGGGCCCTGCCTTCCTCTTTCTCTGGTTGCGTCTTTCTCTGTTAGCTCCTTTCACCAAACATCCAGTCTGGTCTTGTCTATCATTTTTCCTTCTTGCTGTCTCTTGTCTCTACAAAACTATACTTCCTTGTAAAGACGTATAGTGGAGTAAACGGAGGTTAGTTACCTCAAATTCTTATTGGTATTAGGCAAGGAAGAAGTACGTGATACAAAGAAGGCTGACCCATGAGATGTATCACTTTACTGTTTGGTTCATTGTATTGATTGCTTTGAACAGCACACTCGATTATGGTTAGGACCAGATATTACAGTTTCACATCACCATCTCTGGAGTCCACCAATATTAGTTTCCTAACATAAGCAACGCAAATACACGAGGTACTTTAATTAAGAACTGTTCACTAATTATAAAATTGAATGGAATCACATAAACAATTATTAAGTGCTTACTTTGTGCCAGAACACAATTCAGAATTTTATTTCAATTTGAATTGCTGGGCTTATAGCTATTATTTTATAAAATACACTTATACTACTTTATCTAACCTTAAAACAGCTGTGTGAAGATGGAGTTGTCACCTCATTTTACAGATAAGGGAATGGAGGTTCAGGGGTGAAGTTCAGGGGGCAAGAAGTAGAGCTGGAATTTGAATCCAAGCTGGGGCTGTAAAGTCATGCCAATCCATGATACCACTACCTTACACACTGAACAAGTAAATGCTAGACAATAAAAGCAAACTCAGAAAACAGCAGATACAGAGAACACTGTCTAGGATTTTACTTCTATTTGAATTGCTAGGGGTTACTGAAATTATTTTGGAAAATAAACCTGATTTTAATGTGTGATACAATGGGAAAATAAATTTTATATACAGAATTTCAGTATAGAATTCATGCTGATACTCACCCATCCTAGTACTCCAAATAAAGGATTCCAGAGATGCTTGATGAAAGTGAGAGGAGAGTGAAAAAGCTGGCTAAAAGCTCAACATTCAGAAAACGAAGATCATGGCATCCGGTCCCATCACTTCATGGGAAATAGATGGGGAAACAGTGGAAACAGTGTCAGACTTTATTTTTTGGGGGCTCCAAAATCACTGCAGATGGTGACTGCAGCCATGAAATTAGAAGATGCTTACTCCTTGGAAGAAAAGTTATGACCAACCTAGACAGCATATTTAAAAGCAGAGACATTACGGACTAAGGTCCGCCTAGTCAAGGCTATGGTTTCTCCTGTGGTCATGTATGGATGTGAGAGTTGGACTGTAAAGAAGGCTGAGCACCGAAGAATTGATGCTTTTGAACTGTGGTGTTGGAGAAGACTCCAGTACTTTGGCCACCTCATGTGAAGAGCTGACTCATTGGAAAAGACTCTGATACTGGGAGGGATTGGGGGCAGGAGGAGAAGGGGACGACCGAGGATGAGATGGCTGGATGGCAGCATGGACTCGATGGACATGAGTCTGAGTGAACTCTGAGAGATGGTGATGATCAGGGAGGCCTGGCGTGCTGCGATTCATGGGGTCACAAGGAGTAGGACACAACTGAGCGACTGAACTGAACTGAGAGATGCATATATGAGAATTCTAAGATATTCGTATAATGGCAGAATAGGAGCTAACCAATACATATGATACACTTGTATTAGCCTAAGGTCTAGTACAGGGGCTTCCCTGCTTCCTGGGTGGCACTGGTGACAAAGAATCTACCTGCCAACCCAGGAGATGCAAGAGACGCAAGTTTGGTCTGTGGGCCAGGAAGGTCCCCTGGAGTAGGAAATGGCAACCCGCTCCAGCATTCTCGCCTGGGACAGGGCTCACAAAGACTTGGACACGAATGATCACAAGTGCATGAAAGCTTAGTATGGACTTTAAAAATATTCTTCAGGAAAATGAATTAAGCAATTCAGAATGACCCAGAAAACATTTTCAATTAAAAGTGGATAAAATTAAGTCAAAAAGTTAAGTACACATACACACAAAATATTGAAAATATTAAGCTAGACATTACAATAGTTTCCATTGTTTAAAACATATTTTAAATAGGCAAAGAAACTAGGCATGTGATTATGGGCTTTTAAAACATATTAGCAAAAACAAATTTCTATTTATGGATCACCACAGTCAGTACATTTTGGTTTCTAATGATAAAATGAAAACTGTTACTTCAAAATGTCTAAGCATTTCCGATGTAAAACGTGCATAAAGTATCTTCAGTATATACTAATAGAATTCATTTCAGCCTGTCTGTAAAGCAGTATACACAGCGGTCCTGTTCTCCTAATTCCTTTCCTGTTCATATTTAGTTATAATTATCACATTGATGAGCTACTTCAGCCTGCTGAGCTGAATAGATTGAATCTTCAGGTATAATTTAGCATTACACAGCCCAAGGGTATTTCAGAATCCAACTCCAGCCTTCATTTTGTGTGTATTTGTGTCTGCTACGGGCTCAGAGCCACCTGGATAGTCTTTGACCTCGCATGTGTGTTCAAAGACAACTATTTCAATAAACTCTGTACTTCCCATTACCAGCACAGCAGTATGTGAAGAGTAAATATGTAAATGAAATTCTCTTTTCTCTTACTGTCATAAAAAACATTTTTAGATGTTTACTTAAATGGGTTTAGATATAGAAACAGGAGCTATAGATGGAAAAAAAAGAGTCTCCACTTTTGTTTCCCAAACTGTCTCCTTTAGCTCCATGGATGCTAAATTGCATGTTGTCTTTAAATTATACCTCAAAAGCTTTAGAAAGTCCACCTGAATTGTGCAATACAAGTCATTAAGAGGCTCGCAAAATATGAAGACAAATACAACGTGTGAAAGGTGATTATTCAATTTTAAAAACCTTTGGTTCCTAACTTCTAAGACCAACTAGGGAAATGATTGTAAGAAAATAGTATAACAGAGAAGGAAGGAGGAGTTCAGCTTGTGAGTACCTGGATTTGTTGTTATTGTTCAGTCTCTAAGTCATGTCCAACTCTGAGTCCCCATGGACTGCAGCACACCAGACTCCTTCTCTATATCCTGGAGTTTGCTCAAACTCACGTCCACTGAGTTGCTGATCCCACTCAAGCATCTCATCCTCTGTCGTCCCCTTCTCCTCCTGCCCTCACTCCCAGCATCAGTCTTTTCCAGTGAGTTGGCTTTCCACATCCCATGGCCAAAGGATTGGAGCTTCAGCTTTAGCATCAGTCCTTCCAATGAATATTCAGAGTTAGTTTCCTTTAGGATTGACAGTTTTGATCTCCTTGAAGCCCAAGGGACTCTCAAGAGACTTCTCCAGCATCACAGTTCAAAAGCATCCGTTTTTCAGCGCTCAGTCTTTTTTATGGTCCAACTCTCACATCCATGTGTGACTACTGGGAAAGCAATATTTTTTACTATACAGACCTTTGTTGGCAGAATGATGTCTCTGTTTTTTAATAAGCTGTCTAGGTTTGTCATAGCTTTTCTTCCAAGGAGCAAGCATCTTTTAATTTTGTGGGTGCAGTCACTGTCTGCAGTGATTTTGGAGCCAAAGAAAATAAAATCTGCTACTGTTTCCACTTTTTTCCCATCTATTTGACATGAAATGATGGAGCCAGATGCCATAATCTTAGTTTTTTGAATGCTGAGATTTATGCCAGCCTTTTCACTCTCCTCTTTCACCCTCATCAAGACGCTCTTTAGTTGCTGTTTGCTTTCTGCCACTAGAGTGGTATCTGCATATCTGAGTTTGTTGGTATTTCTCCAGACAGTCTGGAGTCTACCCTGTGATTCATCCAGCCCAGCATTTCATATGAAGAACTGATGCTGAAAGTCCAATAATTTGGCCAACTGATGTGAAGAACTGACTCCTTGGAAAAGACTCTGATGGTGGGAAAGACTGAAGGCAGGAGGAGAAGGAGACAACAGAGAATGAGATATTGGATGGTATCACCGTGAGTTTGAGTAAACTCTGGGAGTTGCTTATTTTAAAAACCTTTGGTTCCTAACTTCTAAGACCAACTAGGGAAATGATTGTAAGAAAATAGTATAACAGAGAAGGAAGGAGGAGTTCAGCTTGTGAGTACCTGGATTTGTTGTTATTGTTCAGTCTCTAAGTCATGTCCAACTCTGAGTCCCCATGGACTGCAGCACACCAGACTCCTTCTCTATATCCTGGAGTTTGCTCAAACTCACGTCCACTGAGTTGCTGATCCCACTCAAGCATCTCATCCTCTGTCGTCCCCTTCTCCTCCTGCCCTCACTCCCAGCATCAGTCTTTTCCAGTGAGTTGGCTTTCCACATCCCATGGCCAAAGGATTGGAGCTTCAGCTTTAGCATCAGTCCTTCCAATGAATATTCAGAGTTAGTTTCCTTTAGGATTGACAGTTTTGATCTCCTTGAAGCCCAAGGGACTCTCAAGAGACTTCTCCAGCATCACAGTTCAAAAGCATCCGTTTTTCAGCGCTCAGTCTTTTTTATGGTCCAACTCTCACATCCATGTGTGACTACTGGGAAAGCAATATTTTTTACTATACAGACCTTTGTTGGCAGAATGATGTCTCTGTTTTTTAATAAGCTGTCTAGGTTTGTCATAGCTTTTCTTCCAAGGAGCAAGCATCTTTTAATTTTGTGGGTGCAGTCACTGTCTGCAGTGATTTTGGAGCCAAAGAAAATAAAATCTGCTACTGTTTCCACTTTTTTCCCATCTATTTGACATGAAATGATGGAGCCAGATGCCATAATCTTAGTTTTTTGAATGCTGAGATTTATGCCAGCCTTTTCACTCTCCTCTTTCACCCTCATCAAGACGCTCTTTAGTTGCTGTTTGCTTTCTGCCACTAGAGTGGTATCTGCATATCTGAGTTTGTTGGTATTTCTCCAGACAGTCTAGAGTCTACCCTGTGATTCATCCAGCCCAGCATTTCATATGAAGAACTGATGCTGAAAGTCCAATAATTTGGCCAACTGATGTGAAGAACTGACTCCTTGGAAAAGACTCTGATGGTGGGAAAGACTGAAGGCAGGAGGAGAAGGAGACAACAGAGAATGAGATATTGGATGGTATCACCGTGAGTTTGAGTAAACTCTGGGAGTTGCTGATGGACAGGGAGGCCTGATGTGCTGCAGTCCACAGGGTCGCAAAGAGTTGGACACAACTGAGTGGCTGAACTGACCTGAACTCTGCAGAGAAGTTGAATAAGCGGAGTGGCAATATCCAGCCTCGATGTACTCCTTTCCCAATTTTGAACCAGCCAGTTGTTTCATGTCAGGTTCTCGCTCCTGCTTCTTGACCTGCATACAAATTTCTCAGCAGGCAGGTAAGGTGGCCTGGTATTTCAACCTCTTTAAGAATTTTCCACAATTTGTTGTGATCCACACAGTCAAAGGCTTTAGCATAGTCAGTGAAGAAGAAGTGGATGTTTTTATGGTTAATTTTATACAGAAAATCTACTTTGATAGAATGAAAAAAAATTATGCTTTGTTTTTACTATTTTCTGGAGGAGCTATACAGGTTTCTGAGAGCATAACTACCGACATTCCCACCTGGATCAGGTTAACCTGATCCTTTATTATTTTAATATTAGAACTTATTCTTTTTTGAAAGGCAGAAGTCATCATGAATTTATTGTTTATATGGTGGTTAAGGGCACAAATACAGTGGTCATACAAAAGCGCAATTCAGACACTGGCCACTGATACACAGGTTGACACAGACTTTCCAACTATGCTTCCTGCAAGTCAGGATGGGGAGTTCAATGTGGGGAGACGGGGGTGGGGCACAACTGTCCACAACCCACTGCTGAGAACTCAGGGTTGGAGTCCACTTCTAAAATGCCATCTGGCAATTTTAGGTGAAAACCTGGATGCGGAGCATCAGGGGCCGCAGCTGCTAACAGCTCTCCAGCAGGGGACATCCACCTCTGAGGAAGGCACTGGGCTCGGTGAAAGTCCCCAGCTCGCCGGCCAGCCCAAGATCCTCCTACACTCCCAGAGACACAGCCCCACCTGGCCAGGTGTCCACCCCCCGAAACACAGAGGCGCCAGCTCAGGATTCAGAGAGAAGCAACCAGCTGCGTTCTGCACCATCAACCCAGCAGTCAGGGCCTCCTGGACCAGCGTCCCTGTGCTGGGACTTTGGGGGCAGGAAGGGAGGACACAGACGTGGGCCCCTCTTGGCGCCCAGCTTCCTACCAGGGCCTGTTTCTAAGCAGGACACGCTGCAGGGCAGTGCTGGGCAGAGATGTGAGAGTCCCCGTGGGCACGTGCACTGCACCTCACTTCCAGAGACAGAGGCACCTGGCCGCCCGGTGCTGCCGACGCCCGGTGCCTCTGTTCAGTCCAGTTGTCCGGTCGTGTCTGCCTCTATGCTGTCCTGCTGCTGCAAAGCGAAGGAGAGGGTCTCAAGAACCCACCTGCCACCTGGCTGCCCGGAGGGCCTTTCTGGAGAGACTTGGTCCTGCTCTGCCTCTTGGCCTCTGTGGGGTCACTACGTCCCAGGAAGGTCACAAAAGCGCATGATCTTTCAGTCTCCTGGACTTCAGGTCATCAGAATCACCGGCTTCTCGGCACTTCAGGGTGAATTCCCTTGGGCCTGCTGGGCTTCCTGGGCTATATTAATATTGCCCTGATATTAATTTAATATCCAGATATGCACCTTCATTGAAACTAAATTACCCTGTTTTCCTCCATATTGCTAATATATGCACTTTGTGCACTGTGGAGCTCTGGGCTAAAGCAGATGTGATTGTGTATGCAGGTTTTACTTAGTGTGGAATATAGACATGAATGTGTAATAAATTGAGTGACAGGAAAGAGTATATTCTATAGGTTCAGGATAGGTATGCTGAACGTAGATGTGTAGTCAGTCCTATTCAGAATGTATAGAAAAATAGTCTTGAACAGTGATTAGGTCCCCTCTGTCTCCTCTGAGGTTACATGGAGGTGTACCATGCATGGGGTGCAGGAAGAGCAGTCACGGATGATCATAAAGTGTTAGCGAGAGAATTACTGAGATGAGTGGAAAGCTTCTAGAAACACATGTGTTGAGATAGAAAGTCAGTGATTATATGACACTGGTGTTCAACAGATAATGTTGATAAAAGTTATTGTTTGTTTCCAGTTGTCATCATATTCCACATAATTGTTCATTAGTTAAATTAAGACAATAGTAGTTAGTAGAATTCTATTCCTCATCACTCCATCCGGCAAAAACTTGTTAAGTGTTTACGTGTATAACATATAAAGGGCAGAGGAAGAGAGTAAAATGGTTATGACCTTAATCTTAAACTTTTATTTACTAATAGTAGGAGAGTCTAAAGGCTTTAAAAATTATGTTTTAATGAAGATATGTGTTTGTATCAAAGAGAATAAATGTATCCAGAACCCTGACACTAAAACGCTGCTTCCAGTTTTGCAAAAGTGGCAGTGAGTGGTGGCAGAAGTGTGTGTAATAAGTCAGTGTCTGACAAGAGCCATCCCACGCAGACCACTGGACAAGACATTTGGAGAAATTTCAGTGGAAGTAGAGACACACTATCTGTCCTAGAGGACATCGCAGGAACACGAGCCAGGATGCATGTATGTGAGTTGCTGGCCATCACATGAATGGGGTAGTGGCAGCTGCCGCTGCTGCTGAGTCGCTTCAGTTGTGTCTGACTGTGCGACCCCATAGATGGCAGCCCACCAGGCTCCCCCATCCCTGGGATTCTGCAGGCAAGAACACTGGAGTGAATTGCCATTTCCTTCTCCAATGCAGGAAAGTGAAAAGTGAAAGGGAAGTTGCTCAGTTGCATCCGACTCTTCGCGACCCCATGGACTGCAGCCCACCAGGCTCCTCCGTCCATAGATTTTCCAGGCAAGAGCACTGGAGTGGGGGGCCATTGCCTTCTCCAGGTAGCTGCCTATATACACTGAAACAGATGAAACAAATTGCTGAAAAGTATGTGTAAAGACCTGACATGTTACTAAGAAATAGTGACTGATAAATATAAATGTAGAAAATGGTAATAAGAAAAGTTTATGAAAACAATACCAAATCAAAGCATTTCTGCTGAATCTTCATTCTACTTCATGTTAATTAATCAATATTTGACAATATAAATTATTACTTTTTCTTGAAAACACCACCTCTTGGCTTATATGTCATTGTTGTTTCTTTTCTTTACCATAAAAGTTTTAATATTAATTAATTTTCAATATTCAATGAATTAATATTTATATATCCAACGATGCAGAATTACAGATTCAAATTCTATATTTGCTAAAAGTGCTTTCAAGCTCGCGATTCTGAGCCAGACTGACTTGGTTTATTTGAATACCAGTTCTGCAACTCACCAGCTTTGTGACCTTGGGCAAGTTGCTTTGTATATGCATATCAGTTTCTTCATCTGCAAAAGTTTCCTCATCTATCACATCTTCACATTATTATTTATAATTAATAGAGTTATAAGAATTAAGTGAGTTAATAAATAAAAAATGCTTAGAACAGTGACCAGCCTAAGAGGTATTACTGCTAAATATTTTCATGCAGATGTTCAAAAGCAATACCCAATCCAACTTGGTGCAAAAAAGGGTGCTTCTCTTTCATTGTTTCTGGACAGATTACAACATGCCATGAAGTTATAATACTATGATCTACTATGTCTATCTTATTTGCTACTATATCCTTGATATCACACTCAGCATCTGAGATATATTAGTTGCTCCACAGTTATTTGTCTATAAATTAGTACATTGGTTTTCTATTTTGCTGCAAAAATTACCACAAATTTTCTGACTTAAAATAGCACAAATTTATTCTCATAATTTGGGAAGTCAGAAATTGAAAATAAGGTGCTCAGTTCAGTTCAGTTCAGTCGCTCAGTCGTGTCCGACTCTTTGGGATCCCATGAGTCACAGCACGCCAGGCCTCCCTGTTCATTACCATCTCTCAGAGTTCACTCAGACTCACGTCCATGGAGTCTGTGATGCCACCGAGCCATCTCATCCTAGGTCATCCCCTTCTCCTCCTGCCCACAATCCCTCCCAGCATCAGAGTCTTTTCCAGTGAGTTAACTCTTTGCATGAGGTGGCCAAACTACTGAAGTTTCAGCTTTAGCATCATTCCTTCCAAAAAAATCCCAGGGTTGATCTCCTTCAGAATGGACTGGTTGGATCTCCTTGCAGTCCAAGGGACTCTCAAGAGTCTTCTCCAATACCACAGTTCAAAAGCATCAATTCTTCAGCACTCAGCCTTCTTCACAGCCC
>SJYC01086299.1:0-11042 GCA_006408675.1 Madoqua kirkii | reverse complement strand
AAATTGAACATTCAGAAAACAAAGATCATGGCATCTGGTCCCATTATTTCATGGGAAATAGATGGGGAAACAGTGGAAACAGTGTCAGACTTTATTTTTTTGGGCTCCAAAATCACTGCAGATGGTGATTGCAGCCATGAAATTAAAATACGCTTACTCCTTGGAAGGAAAGTTATGACCAACCTAAACAGCATATTAAAAAGCAAAGACATTACTTTGTCAACAAAGGTCTGTCTAGGCAAGGCTATGGTCTTTTCAGTGGTCATGTATGGATGTGAGAGTTGGACTCTGAAGAAGGCTGAGCACTGAAGAATTGATGCTTTTGAACTGTGGTGCTGGAGAAGACTCTTCAGAGTCCCTTGGACTTCAAGGAGATCCAACCAGTCCATTCTAAAGGAGATCAGTCCTGGGTGTTCATTGGAAGGACTGATGCTAAAGCTGAAACTCCAATACTTTGGCCACCTGATGTGAAGAGTTGACTCACTGGAAAACACTCTGATAATGGGGGGGATTGGGGGCCGGAGGAGAAGGGGACGACAGAGGATGAGATGGCTGTATGGCAACATGGACTCGATGGACGTGAGTTTGAGTGAACCCTGGGAGTTGGTGATGGACAGGGAGGCCTGGCGTGCTGCGATTCACAGGGTCGCAAAGAGTCGGACATGACTGAGTGACTGAACTGAACTGAACCAAAGCATTAGAAAGAAAGAAAGAAAGAAAGAGAATGGGAAAAACAAAGAGGAAAAGAAGAGAGATGAATTGTGGGAGGGAGGAAGAGAATAAACCCAAGAAAGGAGGTACCCAGGAGGGCGATGGAGAGGTCCTTTATCAGCTGCACTCTTTTTAAACATTAAAAAAAATATATTTATTTGGCCACATCAGGTCTTAATGGTAGCACATGGGATGTAGTTCCCTGACCTGGGATAGAATCTGGGCCCACTGCTTTGAGTCTTAGCCATCAAACCACCAGGGAAGTCCCACAGCTATATTCTTAACAAAAGATACAGAAATGATTCCATCCACAGCTTTCCTCCAGGAACTTTCCCTTATGTTATCTCATTTATATACCCTTGTACCTCAGATCCCTAAAAGTAAGATAAGCCTTATCAAGAGAATTTTCCAGGCAAACTTTAAATTGTAATAGTTTGTTTAAAATACATACACTTCTGCCTCACTAACTGCACTAACCAAAATTTAACCTTGTCCTTAATTAGTTCAAAGCTGTATAGCTTAATGCTGTTTTTACCAACATGCAAAGGTTCCTTCTACTGTCAAGTTTCTGGCAATCTTCAGTCTACTGACAAAGCTACATGCCCACCTGAAGCAACCATGCCCCAATCCCCACCTGTTAAATTACAGGAAGAATTAAAGTAAAACAGGTTTACTAAACTTATTACATTATTGCTACATTTATAAAAAATCTGGATCTTTCACTTGCATACCATTCTCGAACCAGGGGCTCTCTATTAGGCCTCTCAAAAGCAATTAAGCAGGGTTTTCTTTCATTTTAAATATTTTTATTTATTTGGTTGCACCGGGTCCTAGTTACCACATGCAGGATCTCTTAGTTGCGGCACATGGGATCTAGTTCCCTGACCAGGGATCGAACCTAGTTCCCCTGAACTAGGAGTGTGGAGTCTTAGCCACTGGACCTCAGGGAAGTTCCGAAGCAGGGCTTTCTTGACATGATTTTCATGGCACAAAATTTTCTTTGGCTTATTTGTTTCCAGGTATCTGAGGTGAAAGTCTGAAAAGGGAGTGAAGGAAGGAAGGACTGTCCTTCTCAGAGAAGAGGTAATCAATTACTATGTTAATTAAACCTTACCTTTATAGGATCCACAGGCCTATTCAAAATTTCCTTTAATAAACTGAGGTCTTCTCGATTCATTGTTGTAACCTCTCCTTCTTTATATTTTGAACTGAACCTACCAGCTCTGCCAGCAATCTGCAAGGCTTGAGAAGTGGTGATTGGTTCTATTTCTTTCTCTCCCTTTTCATTGATACTTGGCTTCATAAGGGAGTAAAAAATAATTCTTCTTATGCTCCTGAAATAGAAATAAGGATGATCTCATGAGCTGCTGTCTGAAAAGTCGTCCATCATTTGGTTCATTGTACAAAGGCTCACTCTAATTCTAGTTAGGCCTACTTGCAATACTGCCCATTGTTTACAAAGTAAGGTAAAGGGGTTTGTCAGTAATTATTTTTCTTCCCTTTAAGTAGCATTTTTTACTAAAAATCATCAAAGTATTCATTTAAAGTGGGTGAAAAGTATAATACGTAAATTATATTTCAGTAAGGCTCTAAAAAATAACTCTTTTTACAAAAAAACCACACAAGATCTTCTTAGGCTACTTTTAAATGCTAGCTTCTATTAATGGCTTTGAATAGCTCATTCACAAAGGTATAGCTGCTTTCATCCCCACAGAGGAATATTTATGCTTAATACTGTTAACCCCTAAAGATAATGGCTGGCCCCACATGCCTAACAGGCACACACACTTGCCGACTGAGACGCTGAAAATAAAGCGAGGTGACATAATAGGTATTAAGATATTAAGAAGAGGTGCAAGAATACACAGAAGAACTGTACAAAAAAGATCTTCACAACCCAGATAATCATGATGGTGTGATCATCAACCTAGAGCCAGACATCCTGGAATGCGAAGTCAAGTGGGCCTTAGGAAGCATCACGACAAGCAAAGCTAGTGGAGGTGATAGAATTCCAGTTGAGCTATTTCAAATCCCAAAAGATGATGCTGTGAAACTGCTGTACTCAATATGCCAGCAAATTTGGAAAACTCAGCAGTGGCCATGGGCCTGGAAAAGATCAGTTTTCATTCCAATCCCAAAGAAAGGCAAAGTCAAAGAATGTTCAAACTACCACACAATTGAACTCATCTCACACTCTAGCAAAGTAATGCTCAAAATTCTCCAAGCCAGCCTTCAACAGTACATGAACTATGAATTTCTAGATGTTAGAAAAGGCAGAGGAATCAGAGATCAAATTGCCGACATCCACCGGATCATCGAAAAAGCAAGAGAGTTCCAAAAAAACATCTATTTCTGCTTTATTGTCTATGCCAAAGCCTTTGACTGCGTGGATCACAACAAACTGTGTAAAATTCTTAGAGACAGGAATACCAGACCACCTGACCTGCCTCCTGAGATATCTGTATACAGTCAAGAAGCAACAGTTAGAACCAGACATGGAACAACAGGCTCGTTCCAAACTGGGCAATGAGTGTGTCAAAGCTGTATATTGTTACCCTGCTTATTTAACTTATATGCAGAGTACACCATGAGAAATGCCAGGCTGGAGGAAGCACAAGCTGGAATCAAGATTGCCAGGAGAAATATCAATAACCTCAGATATGCAGATGATGCCACACTTATGGCAGAAAGCGAAGAAGAAATAAAGAGCCTCTTGATGAAAGTGAAAGAGGAGAGTGAAACAGTTGGCTTAAAATTGAACATTCAGAAAACTAAGATCATGGCATCTGGTCCTATCACTTCATGGCAAATAGATGGGGAAACAGTGGAAACAGTGACAGACTTTATTTTGAGGGCTCCAGAATCACTGTAGATGGTGACTGTAGCCATGAAATTAAAAGACGCTTGCTCCTTGGAAGAAAAGTTATGACCAAACTAGACAGCATATTAAAAGCAGAGACATGACTTTGCCAATAAAGGTCCATCTAGTCATAGCTATGGTTTTTCTATGGTTTTTGGACTATGAAGAAAGCTGAATGCCAAAGAATTGATGCTTTTGAACTGTGGTGTTGGAGAAGACTCTTGAGAGTTCCTTGGACTGCAAGGAGATCTAACCAGCCCATCCTAAAGGAAATCAATCCTGAATATTCATTGGAAACACAAGCTGGAATCAAGATTGCCAGGAGAAATATCAATAACCTCAGATATGCAGATGATGCCACACTTATGGCAGAAAGCGAAGAAGAAATAAAGAGCCTCTTGATGAAAGTGAAAGAGGAGAGTGAAACAGTTGGCTTAAAATTGAACATTCAGAAAACTAAGATCATGGCATCTGGTCCTATCACTTCATGGCAAATAGATGGGGAAACAGTGGAAACAGTGACAGACTTTATTTTGAGGGCTCCAGAATCACTGTAGATGGTGACTGTAGCCATGAAATTAAAAGACGCTTGCTCCTTGGAAGAAAAGTTATGACCAAACTAGACAGCATATTAAAAGCAGAGACATGACTTTGCCAATAAAGGTCCATCTAGTCATAGCTATGGTTTTTCTATGGTTTTTGGACTATGAAGAAAGCTGAATGCCAAAGAATTGATGCTTTTGAACTGTGGTGTTGGAGAAGACTCTTGAGAGTTCCTTGGACTGCAAGGAGATCTAACCAGCCCATCCTAAAGGAAATCAATCCTGAATATTCATTGGAAGGACTGATGCTGACGCTGAATCTTCAATACTTTGGCCACCTGATGCAAAGAACTGACTCACTGGAAAAGACTCTGATGCTGGGAAAGATTGAAGATGGGAGGAGAAGGGGACAACAGAAGATGAGATGGGTGGATGGCATTACCAACTCAATGGACATGAGTTTGAGTAAACTCTGGGAGTTGGTGATGGATAGCCAGGTCTAGCATACTGCAGTCCATGGAGCTGCAAAGAGTTGGCCACAACTGAGAGACTGAACTGAATTGAACTGAACATAATAGGTTACCAGTGGTAGGGAGTAGCACTCAAAAGTCCAAGTGTTATGTAATATTTTAATTTTATTTCTTCAGGTGTGAGCAAGATAAATCTAGGATCTATACTACAATACCCATTCACCTAAGCCAAAGAGTTTGGTCATTCTAATGACATTGAGAAGTGTTTAAATTGCTATCTAACCCACTGAATATCCACGATTATTAAAAACAAATTACTTACAAATTAAGTCCCATGCCAATTGCATCTGTAGCAACCAGGATTTTGCATGGATCATCAGGATCATTAAACTTTTTTGCTTGAGCAAGTTTGGTCCCTAAAATAAGAACAGTTTACATTAAATTAATGTTCTCTGTCTTTTACTGCATCACACTAAGGAGTATCTTGTAGTGTCTTGGAAACCCTCACCTCTTATTGTCCGTTTTATGGATAAAACTCTCACTGTTTCAAACTTATTTCTTTTTATTCTCAAATAGTCTCTGATCCTTTTATTTCCATTCCTCTAAATAACCTCACAAAGAGCAACACAGTCCCCTACCACACTAGCTATATCATTTCTGAGGACATTTTAAACAGATTTCAGGTAATATTTTAAAAATATTACCAGGATCATATTTTAATGACATTTCTGTAAGAAAATCATCAGCTCAACATTTAAAATACAGTCTACTAAAACAATTAACAAGAGCTATAGATAATCAAAATACTTCTATCACCATAAAGATGACTAGAGAAGTATGTACTTTAAATGACCTATTAAAAATTATACACCAAGCAACTTAACTCAGTATCTTACTGTGTTTTTTATATGTATTTCAAAATATGTGGCAAAAACAAGAGACTTCACATCCTATCATGAGGAAAGTCAATAATTACCAGGAGGGAGACTGCCATATATAACAGCTGATTCCAATCCCCGAATTTCAATCTGTCGACTCACAGAATAAATATCATTCTTGCTAAAACAGACGATGCAGTCCCCGGGCCGAAGGTTGTCTAAAGATTCTAGCGCGTGATCCAGCACAGAAATGGGGGTAAGCCTTTTATAGGTTCGAACCTACAATAAAGGACATGATACTGTAAAATAGCATGCCTAACAGGACTTCTTATGACTAAGCATTATGAAAACTCATAAAGCAGTCAAGTAGCTAAAGACTGCTAAAGTTAGACAAGTTCCAACATTTTCAAGAGAAAATCAGGAAAACATTTATTTTTATATTATAAGTGTTACCATCAGTTCTCATTGGTATTTCTAAATAAGTAAAATGTTACAGAGGATTTCACAAATTTTCAAAGCACTTTCATGTATATTTGATTTGTATAGGAACTTGCTAAGTTCAAAACAGTTATTAACTGTTACTTCCATTTTATGAAAAAGCAAAACAGAGTCTAATAAGTGATCAAGTCAAAAAAAAAGAGAAAAGATCAGGTCTGATGAGGATTTTTCTAGCTGTAGCCTTCTGTGATTTGCCTAAAAACACAAAGTGAGTTAACAGCAAAACCAAGACTGAAACCCAGAATTCATTCCACTATACTCCACTATCTCTCCTTGAAAGCTCAGTACAAAACTAAAGTAATGGACCAGTTTTTAAATATTTCATTTTATTATAGAAGTCTGGTAAAGAAAGCAAAAAGTAGGAGTAAGCAGAAATGAGTTGCTTCCTATTCTAAAAATGTGAAAAAAGGATACAAACTATCTCTAGCAATTAGATATGCATCAGAGTCCCCAGTACCTGACATTTGAGACTTTGAAAATTACAACTTTTGCTGAGCCTCGAATTTCTGACATTCCAGATTTATTTAATTCTAAAGAAATTTGTTCAAATTCCACAGGTTCTGTCAAGAAAAGGTAAGGAATCTGCTTCGACTTTTGAAGACTTAGGGTGTGAGAGCCACTCGGTCAGAACCTTAGATCATGAGGTCCAACCAACTATGCACGATCTAGTCAACTACAAGGAAATGAAGCTAAGCTTTCAAGTTCTGACTTTGCCATCATCTGGGGCCTATGAAGCCACTGCCTGGGTACTCTGGCTATTTGCTATGCCACCTTGAGAACAAGGCGTATAATTGAGTACCTCCACATCCTCCCCAGTTGTGTACATAAGCTCGGTAACCAGGTCAATTGCAGCAGATTCTCCACACAAATGGATTTCTTCAGCACAGAGTCCTGTTAAATGCAAAATTGGGATTTTATTTTAAAGATACAAAAGTAAATATATAATACTTCACATATCCAAAATACTTTGCTTACCTACTGCTTTACAACTTTAAGAAGGGCTATCATAAATGCGATCTCTATGATTCAACCCTTAAAACAAAAATCTTCTAGGGGGCAATAATCATCACCATTTTTATAAATCTTGGGGTTTTTAAACCGCTGCGGCCGAGGTTTTGAGTCTACTAGATGGTGAAGGCAGTCTGAACTAGAATCTGGCATTTTGATGGTTAGTACTGAACATCAGTCCTATACTTTTCTTTTCAAATCAGGCTCCATGAAATCAATGAGGTGACTCAGGGGTAGGGGGTAGGGGCTGGTGGGTAGAAGACACTCCAAGATCCTTACTACTTAGCATATACACGTTCATCTATTTTATATCACAGGTTTTAGTGTACACTCTTGGTTAAAGAAAGAGTTCACTTATTTGTTTTTAAATTTGAAAACACTTGCCCTACAACATGCTGATCAAAAATTCACTCCAAAGATCAAGCAGGAGAAATGTTCATTCATGTCTGTGGACTTCAAGAAGTCCACTTCCAGGAGCCTATCTTAAAGAAATAATAATAAGCAGTTATGGCTACAAAGATTTTTTTATTGCATCACTAATAATAGGGAAAAATGTTCAATTCTTTGAAAAATGCTCAACAAATTACAACTGGTCTCCCACATCCACAGGTTTCACATTGCAGATTCAACCAGTGGTGGACCACGGGTTTAATTCATGGATGCAGAATGCATCCACCTAGAAGGGATCTGAGCATCTGCAGAGGTCCAGGAACCAATATTCCACAGATATTGAGGGAAGACTATAGCACAGCTCTTCAATGGATAATATACAACATTAATATGTGTTATATATAAAAAAAAGTCTATGAAAAAGCACTAACAAAGAGCAACACAGTCCCCTACCACACTAGCTATATCATTTCTGAGGACATTTTAAACAGATTTCAGGTAATATTTTAAAAATATTACCAGGATCATATTTTAATGACATTTCTGTAAGAAAATCATCAGCTCAACATTTAAAATACAGTCTACTAAAACAATTAACAAGAGCTATAGATAATCAAAATACTTCTATCACCATAAAGATGACTAGAGAAGTATGTACTTTAAATGACCTATTAAAAATTATACACCAAGCAACTTAACTCAGTATCTTACTGTGTTTTTTATATGTATTTCAAAATATGTGGCAAAAACAAGAGACTTCACATCCTATCATGAGGAAAGTCAATAATTACCAGGAGGGAGACTGCCATATATAACAGCTGATTCCAATCCCCGAATTTCAATCTGTCGACTCACAGAATAAATATCATTCTTGCTAAAACAGACGATGCAGTCCCCGGGCCGAAGGTTGTCTAAAGATTCTAGCGCGTGATCCAGCACAGAAATGGGGGTAAGCCTTTTATAGGTTCGAACCTACAATAAAGGACATGATACTGTAAAATAGCATGCCTAACAGGACTTCTTATGACTAAGCATTATGAAAACTCATAAAGCAGTCAAGTAGCTAAAGACTGCTAAAGTTAGACAAGTTCCAACATTTTCAAGAGAAAATCAGGAAAACATTTATTTTTATATTATAAGTGTTACCATCAGTTCTCATTGGTATTTCTAAATAAGTAAAATGTTACAGAGGATTTCACAAATTTTCAAAGCACTTTCATGTATATTTGATTTGTATAGGAACTTGCTAAGTTCAAAACAGTTATTAACTGTTACTTCCATTTTATGAAAAAGCAAAACAGAGTCTAATAAGTGATCAAGTCAAAAAAAAAGAGAAAAGATCAGGTCTGATGAGGATTTTTCTAGCTGTAGCCTTCTGTGATTTGCCTAAAAACACAAAGTGAGTTAACAGCAAAACCAAGACTGAAACCCAGAATTCATTCCACTATACTCCACTATCTCTCCTTGAAAGCTCAGTACAAAACTAAAGTAATGGACCAGTTTTTAAATATTTCATTTTATTATAGAAGTCTGGTAAAGAAAGCAAAAAGTAGGAGTAAGCAGAAATGAGTTGCTTCCTATTCTAAAAATGTGAAAAAAGGATACAAACTATCTCTAGCAATTAGATATGCATCAGAGTCCCCAGTACCTGACATTTGAGACTTTGAAAATTACAAACTTTTGCTGAGCCTCGAATTTCTGACATTCCAGATTTATTTAATTCTAAAGAAATTTGTTCAAATTCCACAGGTTCTGTCAAGAAAAGGTAAGGAATCTGCTTCGACTTTTGAAGACTTAGGGTGTGAGAGCCACTCGGTCAGAACCTTAGATCATGAGGTCCAACCAACTATGCACGATCTAGTCAACTACAAGGAAATGAAGCTAAGCTTTCAAGTTCTGACTTTGCCATCATCTGGGGCCTATGAAGCCACTGCCTGGGTACTCTGGCTATTTGCTATGCCACCTTGAGAACAAGGCGTATAATTGAGTACCTCCACATCCTCCCCAGTTGTGTACATAAGCTCGGTAACCAGGTCAATTGCAGCAGATTCTCCACACAAATGGATTTCTTCAGCACAGAGTCCTGTTAAATGCAAAATTGGGATTTTATTTTAAAGATACAAAAGTAAATATATAATACTTCACATATCCAAAATACTTTGCTTACCTACTGCTTTACAACTTTAAGAAGGGCTATCATAAATGCGATCTCTATGATTCAACCCTTAAAACAAAAATCTTCTAGGGGGCAATAATCATCACCATTTTTATAAATCTTGGGGTTTTTAAACCGCTGCGGCCGAGGTTTTGAGTCTACTAGATGGTGAAGGCAGTCTGAACTAGAATCTGGCATTTTGATGGTTAGTACTGAACATCAGTCCTATACTTTTCTTTTCAAATCAGGCTCCATGAAATCAATGAGGTGACTCAGGGGTAGGGGGTAGGGGCTGGTGGGTAGAAGACACTCCAAGATCCTTACTACTTAGCATATACACGTTCATCTATTTTATATCACAGGTTTTAGTGTACACTCTTGGTTAAAGAAAGAGTTCACTTATTTGTTTTTAAATTTGAAAACACTTGCCCTACAACATGCTGATCAAAAATTCACTCCAAAGATCAAGCAGGAGAAATGTTCATTCATGTCTGTGGACTTCAAGAAGTCCACTTCCAGGAGCCTATCTTAAAGAAATAATAAATAAGCAGTTATGGCTACAAAGATTTTTTTATTGCATCACTAATAATAGGGAAAAATGTTCAATTCTTTGAAAAATGCTCAACAAATTACAACTGGTCTCCCACATCCACAGGTTTCACATTGCAGATTCAACCAGTGGTGGACCACGGGTTTAATTCATGGATGCAGAATGCATCCACCTAGAAGGGATCTGAGCATCTGCAGAGGTCCAGGAACCAATATTCCACAGATATTGAGGGAAGACTATAGCACAGCTCTTCAATGGATAATATACAACATTAATATGTGTTATATATAAAAAAAAGTCTATGAAAAAGCACTGAAAAAAAAAGCAATTTATATATTCACAAAACACCATAAAAATGAGAAAAAAAGATTGTCATGAAACACCAAAATGTTAATAGTGGTTGTGTAAATATGGTAAGATTTGAACACTTTCATTAAATGAGTATGCTTTTATAATAGAAAAAATAGACCTATAATTAAAATATTTAGAAAATTAAAACTCACACGTAGCTGACGTTTTTGTTTCATTTGTGTCAAGACAGGATCTAGCTGACTCTATTTGGCAGTGCCAAGCACATAAAAACCTTTCAGCGCAGATGTCACAAAGCACAGATTTTACAGTATAAACCACCAACCTAGCAGTGCCCTGGTCCAGGCCCATCCTCTGGCTGGATCTTTAATCATTTGAATTTCGTCAATCACGGCCACTTCATCTTAAAACAGAAAGTTATTGTGAGCAAGACAATCTACTTCAATAGTATTATAAACAAATCACAATATCAAAAGTCAAGCTTTCAACACCACCATAATCATCATCATTATTTACTATGTGCTTCTTTGCTGGCAGGCTTGTTCTAAGTGCTTTACAACTACAACTCATTTAATCCTCACAATACACCCACTAAGTGTCATCATTACTTACAATTTCCTTTTTTAAAAAATCTCATACTTGTATTTTTAATTAAAAAAAAAAGTTGGGGG
>SJYC01086298.1:0-13321 GCA_006408675.1 Madoqua kirkii | reverse complement strand
GGGGGGGGGGGGGGGGGCCGGGGGGGGGGGGGGGGTGGGTGGGCAACTTCCCTGGTGGTCCAGTGGCTAAAACTCTGTGCTCCCAAAGCAAGGGGCTCAAATTTAATCCTTGGTCAGGAAACTATATCCCACATGCTGCACCTAACAGTTCACATGTCATGCTAAAGCTCAAAGACCCCATGTGCCACAGTTAAGATCCAATGCAGCCAAATAAGTGATTAATTAATTTAAAAAATTTTGGCAGCACCATCCAGCTTGCAGGATCTCAGTTCCTTGAACAAGAACTGAACCCACACCCTCAGCAGTGAAGTGTGGTGTCCTAACCACTGGACTGCCAGGGACTTCCCCTACATTTACATTTTAAAGCAAAATAAACTGAGACCCAGAGAGTCAAATCACTCCAAAGATCAAGCAGGAGAAATGTTCATTCATGTCCATGGACTTCAACAAGTCCACTGCCAGGAGTCTATCTTAAAGAAATAATAAATAAAAAGTTATGGCTAAAAAGATTTGTATTGCTTCACTAATAAAAGGGAAAAATGACCAAAGTGTAACCTTTTAAAACAGAAAGTTCAAACCCAGACCGTCTCGACTCCACTGCCTCCCAAACTGAGCACATTCAATTGTCCTATTTTGTGCAATCTCAGAAGAAACCTGGAGAATCTGCCTAGTAAGAATATATCCACTCGGCAGTGAAAGCAGCTCCCAGGACCAAGGAATAGATAACCCTGCTGTAAACGAAGCACCTTAGGAACCCAAATGGGTGTTAAGAGAAGCGGACTGGAAAGTGTAAGTCCCTGAGCTACATACAGCTCTGCTCATTCTTTGGGGTTTTAAAGTTCATTACTATGGTTAAAAAAAAAAAAAAAAGCCTCATTTTATTTTCTAATGCCAAAATGCTTCCAACCATATTATCTTATTCTCTCTGCTGCTGCTACTGCTGCTAAGTCGCTTCAGTCGTGCCCGACTCTGCAACCCCATAGACGGCAGTCCACCAGGCTCCCCCATCCCTGGGATTCTCCAGGCAAGAACACTGGAGTGGGTTGCCATTTCCTTCTCCAACGCATGAAAGTGAAAAGTGAAAGTGAAGTCGCTCAGTCATGTCCGACTCTTAGCGACCTCATGGACTGCAGTCTACCAGGCTTCTCCGTCCATGGGATTTTCCAGGCAAGAGTACTGCAGTTGGGTGCCATTGCCTTCTCAGTCACATAAATTATATTTTAGTTCTCTTCCCAAAATACCAAAGATTTGAGAGGAACATGTTTTAAAGAAAATTTTAATATGCCCAGAATGACACTAAGGAAACAAAAGAAAGCTAATTTTACACTGAAAAACCATTAGATTAAAAATTACTTAGCATATCTGAGTGTATACAAATAAGACTAGAAAAGAGGGGACAGAAGAGGGAATTTTGATTTATAAGCGCTATTTTAATATTTATAATGTACTACTTTTAGAATAAATTGATTTTTAAAAACTATCCACTTACTCAGAAAGTTAAGATTATTAAAATGAAAAAAGTAAGATACTAAACAGTACATAATGTATAATTCCTATTTTAATATACATATCCACAGTGCACCTGTAAGCATATGCATATGAACACAACCTAGAAAATACATACCACAGGATTAATACTTATTGATTCTGGATGGATGGAATTGGGAGATTAATTTTTTTTTTTCTATTTGCATTTATTTTTACGTTTTCTATAATGAAGGAATGATTGTCTATATAGTAAGGAAAAAGTTTAATTTTCATTTAAAATGTTTTCAAAACTACCATACTTATACAAAAGTTCATTGTGGTACTATATATAATAGTGAAAAACTTTAAAACAACCTAAATACTATTTAATAGAAGAATAAGGTATAAATACATTTAGTCATAATATGGAATACTATGTAACAGTTTAAGTGAATATATGCGATATATATATATTTATGATACATATACATGTAAACAAGACTAGATCTAAATACATGTGTTGAAAAAAAAGCAAGTTGTAGAACAATAATACAATATGATTGTCATGTAAACATTTTAAAACACACAAACTATAGCATTGATAGGTAATATATAATAGTGACGCCAAAAAAGACAAGAAAGGTATGCACCAAATATTTGACAGCAACTGGATCACAGAGGGGAGAGGCATTAACTGTGGAGTGACACAAAGGAAAATTCATATCTGTTAATATTTCAGCTCTTTTAAGAGAAAAAGGGAAAGAAAATTCAAAAGCAAACATGATGGAAAGTTTGGCATTTTTAAGTAGCAGTTAAATAGTGGGTATTTGCTGTTACTAGTCTTTGCCTCAATTACAAAATTTTTCCACAATAAAAAACACATTCCACATGTTCATCTGTATTTTAAAATGAAAAAATACTGAACCATAAAGCTTTAAAATAGTATATACATACAAGGAGTTGTAACACTGCACATCTCAACAGTACAAGCAACATGGGCAGCCTGTTTACCATCTGGGTCTACTGTAACACGCTCTTCACCTGTTACCAAGTCACATGGCACCCCCTAGGACGACAAAAAGAAAACTGGATTTATCTCCACCTTGAAAACTACAGCAAAAAGAAGATTTGGATGTTTAATAGCCTATTCCTTCTATTAAATGTAAAGTGTTACATTCCCTCTAGAGAAGGTAATGGCTGCCCACTCCAGTATTCTTGCCTGCAGAATTCCAAGGACAGAGGAGCCTGGCAGGCTATACTCCACGGGGTCGCAAACGGTTGGACCTGACTGAGTGATTAACGCTTGCACTTGTTTTTCTTTTCACTTCCTTCCATTACATCAAATTTATTTGTCTAGTACTTGAAACAAATATTCCCAATCCTCTAAAACAATTTTTTAATAAAAAATAAAAGCCACTTTCATATAACCTATGGACACTTGGAACATCTCAAATCAGCTAAATCCTCGGGTGACAAAAGCAACTGAAGCACTTTTATTTTTCAAACTTTGTACTGAACTTTCTTGGTGGCACACTCAATGGGAGTCTGCCTGCCAATGCAGGGGACAAAGGTTCGATCCCTGGTCCAAGAAGATTCCACATGCCATGGAGCAACTGAGCTGGTGATCTGGGCCCTTGAGCCCCAACTACTGAGTCGGAGTGCTGCAAGTAAAGCCCACGTGCCTAGAGCTCATGCTCTGCAACAAGAGCCTTCCGACTGAGGCACTGGCACGGCTGAATAACTAACTAACTAAACTCTGTACTATGTCAATAGTTCCTGTACTATTTTAGTTTTCTAAAATGAAGTTGTTTCTGTGTTCAAGAAAAACATTATAGATAAAATTTAAGAATATAAAGCCCTCCTAAGATATTTCTTTGAGAAGGACTCAAATCAGTGCTATGGTATATATGTGAGTAGCCAACTACCCCAATCCACTCAGAACCGAGGGATAACTCAGAACAAAGACCATTTAGTAATAAATCTGGGGAAGTCCAGGCAAAGTGGAACAGCTGGTCTCCCTAACACCCTGAAACTAATGAGGAAACATCAGACATTCAAACTGAGTGACAGCTTCCAACACAAATGACCTGTAATCTTTCCAACTGTATAAGTTATGAAACACAAAGACTGAGGGGTTGTCCCAGATCAATGGAGAAACAAGAATAAAATACAGCAGGAGACCCTGAACAGAATGCTGGAGGTGGCGGGGGCACAGGGGGAGCGGAAGAGGAGCAGTGGTGGTGTTACTGAACAACTGGCAAAATTTGAGTATGGACAGTAGATTAAATAATGGCATTCTATCAATATTAAATGTCCTGCTTTACATGAACATCCTGAAGTTCTGTAAAAGAAAGTCTTTGTTTTGCAGAAATACTTCTAAGTATTTATAAATAATAAGGTATTATGTACACAAATTGGACAAATTATCCAGAACATGATGCAAACTACCTACAAAACTGGTTAATCTCACATTATAAAGTCATAATAAAACACTGAACCAAAATGTGGCCCCTTTTCTTAAATGATGCCTCAGCCCAAAGAGCATTCAGTCCTTTTCAGGTTGGAAAGCTGGCTTCAGTCTTTATCATTAGTTCTAGCAATCACATCAAAGGTTTAATCGTTTAAAAAAAAAAGGGAAATTGAATACAACAGAGTAATGGGTAACTCTGAGGGGGTAAAGGAGGGGTTCAGAGGGAGTTTCATCTATAATATTTTATTTAATGCTTTTTTTTTTTTTCTGTTCATGCCACACAGCTTGTGGGATCTTAGTTCTAACCAAGGGTTGAACCCAGGCCCACGGCAGTGAAAGCATGGAGTCCTAACCACAGGACCACTAGGATTCCCCAATATTTTACTTCTTTAAAAAGTTAAAAAAATTAGTATGGCAAAATGTTAGAATCTGATGGGAGCTGGGTAGTGGACTCAAGTTATTTGAATGTTACTCCTTCATTTCTCTGTATATGTGAAATATTCTATAATACTGTATTTCACTCATTCTAATACACATATTTTTTCACATTTTAGTATCTCTGAAACCAGGATATCTCTTAAAAATGGGTGGCATGTCAGAATTCAGTTGGCAGCATCAGCTTCTTTCCCAGTTTGCATAAAATAATAGTACATTTTACAATTGATGGCCTTAAGTTAAAGGCAATGCAATATGGCACTTTTTGTTAATAGTAAATTACTACTACACACACCCTCTCCCTCCACCCGCTTCATGCTTTCCCCCAAATTAGCAAGAAAAAGAGAATATTTGGTAATATACTAACAGCAGCATTACTCTTTTCGAAGATCTCATGTGCCAGTAGTTTTAAAGGGCCACAATACACTCCAGATTTTGCTGACAAGTATTTCTGGATTGCATGATAAGTCTTTCCACTGTTTGTGGGACCTGAATGGAATATTATCTTCCGATGTATGGCTCTAGCTTCTGGGTACCTAAAACATGAATAGATAAACTGCTTAATTCCATTAACCTCCAAATCCTGGCAAAGGTATTAACTGAAAAAACTTCCAGTGAAACATCCCCTTAACATTCACAAAACAGCAGCATCTTTGCAAAACTAAATTAAACGGTGAGTTTCATGTCCACACCAAAATGATTGCTTTCCAAGAATGGCATTTACTAACTAGAGAACAGAAAAACCCAAATGCAAATTAATTTCTTGGGTATTCTTGCCATTGTACAAATTTCTTTTCCCCAAGAGTTACTTAAATTTAAACTGCTATCAGCTCCAGAGACATGTTCACATTATTTTCACATTCTCTATATATGCCCTAGAAGTAAATATTCCCAGGCTTCTGAATTTTAGCATACACAATAAAATGACTGAATCTTCTGCTTCTGGCCATGATGAATGGTACTGGACTAGACCTATTATGATAACTACAAAACTGGACAAAATATATACAAAAGCTCCCTGGGAACATGGGCAAGAGGCAGTGCAGGACTATAAACTCCAAAAGAAATACTTGAGATGAGCCCTACTGGGCCCCAAGAGGGCAAAGGGAGGTGGAACCCAAGCAAGTTAAAATAGTCCCACTGAGTTGAGCAGTAGAGATCAAGATTAAAGCTGCTGAAGCAGCTGGAATCTGAAGGCCTGAGTGTGGAAGAGAAGAAAGGTGCAACAGAGAAGGAGCCTTCTAAGTCTGTGTAGGGGTTCCTTGGGTCCCTGACCAATGGCTGGGCTGAACACTTGCAGGGCCTAGCAGAGGACAGCTTGCTAGGAGTTTAAGTAGAAAGTCTCAAAGAAATGGCAAAGTGCTAGGAGATGTCAGAGTTCCAGGCATAGTGGTGGTGGAGAGAACTTATTAACAGCATATTCAGTTGAGACACCAGAAAGGTCACACTTGAACTGTAAGGACAACCTAAAGACCTACTTTAGATCTGCCCTAATAAAACCTAAACCAAGCCTGATTAGGATTTAGGAGAAGATACCAGCTAACTGCTTGCCAAAACTAATTGTGTATTTTCTAGAGAAAACAATCTAGACTATTTGATTTATCATCTAGTATACAATAAAAAATATATATAGTGATCACTAATCTCCCAAGATCAGAAACTGAAAATTTCAAATCCACAATAAAGAAACTAACCAGTTAGGTGGTATTCTTAGGTCACTGATTTTTCGTAGATCATCCTTACATTCCAGCACAGGAAATATTTGTTTTGCATGTCTCAAGAAAAATGGAAATAAGTCATCCACATGAGCTGGAAAATAAAACACTGCATTAATCTGTGCAATCTAAATGTTATTCACAACTGAACTTAATGAAAGCTTTATTCTTAGTGAGCTAAGTTAAGGGGACGTTGTCAGGAAAAAAAGGTAAACCCTAGAACAAGGAATGCTATCCTTTCCTGAGATCCTGCTTTGCCTTATGTTTTCTTCCTTATTTCACTTGTATTTTCTAGGAAAGCAGAAAATTCTGGCTGTCAGCAACCATGTTGCACTTCTTCAATGCACCAGGTAAAGATCAGCACTGATGAAAGTTAAATTAAAAACAAAGAACCTGGGGGTAACTCCTGAGAGTCCAGTGCTTAGGACCCAGTGCTCACACTGCCAGTGCCCTGGGATCTATTCCTGGTTGGGAAAGAAGGATCATGAACAGCAAAAAAAAAAAAACAAAAAACCTGGGGATATACATTAGCAAGAAGGCTCCATGGTTACTGAAGCAAAATACGGGACCCAGATGCAAGTATTTTTTAAACTACAGATACCACTGAGAAAGAAAACATGAAAGTGAACTGACTTCTCAGCAAGAAGTCACCACACCTTATGGCTTTGATGAGGGTGGGCTGAGTTCCATTCTGCTTTGTGTCCCAGCTCTATCTCACTGCCTGGCCCAGGGCAAAGGTCTAACAGTCAAATACATAAAAACATAACCACAGTCAAACTGCCCAGAGGAATAAAATAATGATATTTCTACATTTTTTTCTTTTACAGCAAGTGGTCTGTCAAAGTATGAGGAAGAAAGAAATCAGTAGCAAAAACAGATGGAATCTGTATTGTATTCATTCTACCTTGTGTGAGAGTTCATTCTACCAAGGCCTATACTAGTGAAGAGCAGATGGTGACAGATTGAGGTTCCTGTCTTCCTCCAGTCTTAGACACATGGGTGACTTAATAACCAACCCAGGCCTGCTATAAAGCAAAAAGACCTAGAAGGCCTCCTAGGAAAGCACTGAATTATTTATAGAGGATGTTAACAGGGCTTATTCTAAACCAAATAAGCTAACTAGAGGAAAAAAACAAAACAAAACAAAAGAAATAGCAAGTATGTTCAAAGGATTTTTAAAAGTCTCTAAACACTTGCCTGCACTGAAGCAAATGTCATTCAAAATAATGTGAATGTCCACATCCAGAGAATGAGACTGCATGATATAATTTCGAAAGCTTATGAAAGCTTGGTGGAAGAGACGAGCTGTGGGAAACACAAAAGCAAAACAGGTAAGACTTAGTTTTTATTTTATTTTCATTTTCTCACTTTAAAAAGTACATACACACATCACACTTAACTCATCAAAGTGTCTTTTTCCTTTCTTGTAGTACACCTGGTTTGTTATGATCTGGACTAAAACTGAAATTCTAGTACAACATGAAGGAAAGCTGAACATACAGCTCCTTTGCCATGTGTCTGGCTCACCTTTGCCCAGACAGAGGCAAAACTCAGGGACATTCTCCATATTACAACTATGAACTTACGTTCAGGCCACACAAGGTCTCGCACAATAATGAAAAAGCTGTAATCTAAGCAGCAACAAGGTATCTCTAATGGAAATGGTATTAGCCTTACCATCGAGTCCATAATCAGCACTCAGTTTCTGAATTTCTTTCCTCTTGTAAAACTTGTCTAAGATCTTCTTTACTTCATCTGAAGAAAGATAACAGAATTGAACGTACGTTTAACATTTGTCTTCTAGATAGAGAAATACCCCCAGAGGAAAAGAAATTTGAAGTCCTAACACTCACGGCAGTGGTCTACTGAGTGTTGCAAGAACTTGAAGGTGGGTCAGTTGATCACAAACTTTTATGGCATAAAGTCAAATAATGCAATCAATATTCCCATTATACTGTAAGACCAAGCAAGGTGCCATAGGACTGGCATCACCCTATCCTCCACTGGACCACTATTAGATACCCATGTTCTGTTTGGTTTACTCAACCATTCTGCACATCTAATAGTGAGCAGCTAAAAGGTATCTTTTAGCTGAAAGATAACCAATACTACAAGGGCCAGATCATCATACTTTCATGCGAATGACTAAAGGAGCCTCGGATAACCTTTAGCTTGAAGATGATTTTTAGGGAGAACAAATTACATGTATTTCATTCTAGGTGGCATAACTAAAGTCAGCGGGAAGTGAGGGAAACAGATTTCAGTGGAATTTATACAAGAACTTCCTAATAATTAGGATAAGAAAAGGGGTTGCCTGACAATAGTACCAGCTCCGTGTCACTGAAAGTACTCAAGTAAGGCTTAGATGACTGTATTTCAAGGGTGACAGCAGAAAAATTACTAGGCTGCAAAGGAGATTGAATTAGATGCCTGCTGAAAAGCCACTATCAATCACTAATTTTACAGGTGAAAATATTTTAAATTCATCAAGCTGAGATTGCATTAATAACCTAAAAAAAAGAGAGGTTTAGAACATTTACTTATACAGTAACCTAAAAATACTTATTTTGTTAAATCCTCACATCAACCTATGTTATATAGTTGGGGTAGACTATCTGGCCTCGTAGGGAAACAGTTTTCCCAGCTTCCACACATCAGATCTACTGTAGGGTAATTCCATTTTTTAAATAGCAAACGCTTAGTACAAGTGATACTAGTTTACACTTATTCATCCCTTCACACTTTTCAAAGTGCTTTGCCAAACACGATTTTCACAATCCAGAGATACAGGCAGAGAAAATATTATCTATATTTTAGCACTTGGGAAGTAGACAAAAGGTAAGTAAACTGTAAATTGTTCCAGTCAGTTAAGTAATGTATGACTATCACAAATGTGCAACATTTTCTATTTGTAGTCAGTCTACCCTTACCTGCCTAACTGTATTATGATAAAAAAATGATATATACATTTACCTATATATGTGTATATATACGATATATACATATACTCATATATGTGTGTATTACAATCAGAAAAATGTGTATATTTTATACATATATATATTACTATATGTAACTTTCATATATATATAGGCACACATACATAGGCACCTACTGTGTGACTAGAAGAGTGCTTGGAAATTAGCACATAGCAAGCATTCAATAAGATTTGTCGAGGATAAAAACTGTACTTCATAAGCGTTTTTAGGAAGATTAAATGGGTCACATGTTTAAAACAGTACCTGTCTCTAACACTCAGTGTTAGCCAATGTTATTTTTTTGAAAAAGAAGGAACCACAGAGATATTCTAGGCAGCAGAAGTAGCATTATGTAAAAAGCCCTGGAGCACAAGTGCCCATTTCATCAATCTGGCTGAAAGAAGGAGAGTGGTGTGCAACAAAGCTTCTCCAAGAGTTACTCAGGCCAGATCAGGCAGGGAGTGAGGACCCTTTCAAACTGGGGACAATGGAAAAGCATTAAGCAATTTTTTGCAGGGGAGCCACAGGATTAGATATTGCCATTTGATGATGCTAAGCGAGAGCTTTCTCTCTGAAGCCCTGGATGATCAGGGTACCTTCCACCTTTGGTAAGCTCACCCTTATCGTGTTCTACCTTGTAGTATAGTTGGTCATCCATCGGTCCTTCCTCCCACAAGGCTGTAAGTTTCTGGAGCGGAAGAGATCTGGATCTGAGTCCGGTTCCTCTTGGCAACCACCATACAATACAGCCTAACAGTGTCTGGTTTGGGTAGGTAACCAGTCAATGACAAAAAGTCCTGAAAGAAGTCTTCCTCTGGCTTTTCACCACCCCACTCCCTTGTCCTTTCTGAGAGCAATAGTTATAAGCAGCGGTGGGGGGTCGGGGGCGGGGGGAGAAAGACTATACTAGAAAGGCAGTCGTGCACCCAATGGCTCAAAAAAGATGAATCGTCCCGTCACAAGGGGACTCAGACCATTCCCACGGGAACAGTGAAAGGGAAAAGGCCAGTTCAAGGGCAGCACATCAAAGGATCGATCGGACACAATTCCAAGCCTTGAGGGGCTCAAAACCAGCAAGGGAGGCAGGCACTGACAGGCACAGTGACAACGTTCGAAGGGACCTGGGTCTCCAGGGGATGCAAAAGCAGCTGCCTCGGAGAAGCGTCTCGCCCTGCACCAAGCACCCTCGCCGCCCTCTCCAGCTCCTGCACTCACTCTTGTCCAGAGGCCGGGTTAGCTCAGCCCCGACGTCGCCATCTGCGCTAGGACCCTGAGGTTTCACAGTCAGCGGCACGAACAAGGACGTGTTTGGAGCTTTGGAGCCTCCGGAGGCAGAGGAAGAGGCGCAGGCAACAGCAGGAACGCGCCCCAAAGCCCTAGGAAAGGGCCCGGTGTGGGCACGAAGGGCAGAGCAGACGGCTGCCCGGTGGCCTGCCTGGCGCCCCGCGGGGAGCCGAGCCCACAATAGGGCACACCGGGGTAACGACATCGAGACTGCAGGCTCCAAAGGAGGCGCGGTGGAGCAACCTGGGGACGCGGCGGCGGACAGTGACGCGCTGCCACCGACAGTGACGCAAACCGCTAGTGCCTGAAGCCCTCAAAGACCCAGAGCAGGAGAGCTGCCCGAGAAGAGGCCCGATCAATACGGAAAAAGCAGAGCCGGACAATTGCTCATAAAGGGGAGTAAAAAACTTCGAAGTGAAAATCAGAAAAAATACGTTCCTGTAAGTCTTTGTCCTCTTTTATCGGAGATTGGCGACAGCTTTCTTTAAAGAAAATAATCAGGCACATTTGAGGATGTCACAGATGAGAGGCGGGGGCCTGTGGAATGTGTCACGTGATGTTAGCAAGCTGGCCCTGAACCGGTGAGTTCAAAGCACGTGGGCAGAGCTGTGAGCTGTGTGGGTGCCATGGTGGAGATGCGGGTACCCGGGACGTAGCGCCAGCGTTCCTTGCGTATTAGAAACTCTCCAGAGCATTTTCCTTAAGTTCCTTGGATAATTAACTTTAGTTTCCGGAGAGAGTAGCGTTAGAGAACATATCTTGATCTATCCTCAGGACCATAGAAATTCTATGAGTTGTTAAGGAATTCTATGAGTTCTTAGGTACACCCTTTGTATGACATGCGTGTAAATTCTTATACTTTAATAGGAGCAGTGTGTGTACATCATAAGCTGCTGTGTTACAACCACGTAGCAAAAATATGTCCCCGTACCCAGGGCAAAGTTGTTTCTTTTGCGTTAGTTGGATACTGTCTCATAAGGAATTGAAACATTAAATTCAAGGTAGGCCGTTGGATTTTCCATATCTCTTTATTATACTTAAAACATCAAGGTCTTGCAACTTGAAGGATTATGTCATGTGACCTGTAATAGTGTGTGTCAAGTAGGATTTCAGTAACAACATTATATGCCTGTGATTCACTGGATACTTTTTAAACATTTGGGATTCAAGTAGACAGCCTCTTGGCCTCAAAGAGTTTCTGATCTGGTTCTGGTCATAGGAAGGGTTAACATTAACTAATGCAAATATTTATTATATAATATATAAGCTAATTATTATATAATACACAAGCTAATGAGAGGTCAAAGAACGGTTCCTGTCAAAACTACAGGCCAGTTGTTAGTTATGTCATTTCTCAAGTCCATACGTCACAGGGTGCCAGGTGCAACTGCTGTCACAGCACTAAAATTGTATCATAATTGTGTCTCTTGATTAGTAGTTCTCAAGCTTTAGGGTATGTAAGAGTCATCTGGAAATTTTGTTAAAATTGTTAGGGCCCTACTTCTGGAGTTGCTGATTCAAAATGTTTGGGGTAATGCCCAAGATTGGAATTTATGTTCTCAGGTGATACTGATCCTGATGATTTGGGCACCACATTTTGAGAACCAGTGTTCTGGGTTATCGGAGAAGGCAATGGCACCCTACTCCAGTTCTCTTGCCTGTAAAAATTCCGTGGATGGAGGAGCCTGGTGGGCTGCATGCAGTCCATGGGGTCACTAAGAGTCGGACATGACTGAGCGACTTCACTTTCACTTTTCACTTTAATGCGTTGGAGAAGGAAATGGCAACCCACTCCAGTGTTCTTGCCTGGAGAATCCCAGGGATGGGGGAGCCTGGTGGACTGCCGTCTATGGGGTTGCAGAGTCGGGCACGACTGAAGTGACTTAGCAGCAGCTCTGGGTTATAGTTCCTTCAGGGTAGGGTCAGGGCCAATAAATAGCACTAAAGAAACACTCAGGAAAATGCTGAATATGTGTGTGAAAATAAATAAATGTGGGACAGGGAAAGGAAGTGTGAGAAATAAAGATATCTCTTGTGGTAGGGAATAAAATAAACAAGTTCTCTCTTCTTTGCCTTTGATGTTAACAAAACCTGGTTTATGAGGTTTCACAAAATGCATTCTAGATTTCTCCCCCTCACATCTCCCTACAAATTCTGTACTTTGACATTTCTGGCATTTTTCTAATGTAAGATTTATCATGATCTAGATACCAAATTGTTCCTCATGGAAGGGGTCTCAGAGCTTACCTGATCATTTTCCTATCTTAAGAAGGGAGCCAACTATCAAACGCATTTGTAGAACTGTAGTGTCCACATGGTCCTGCTCTGCTGTCTTGCTCTCTCTCCAGGACCTGATATGACTCCTAGAATCTAGTCTGTTTCCTTTATTTTAATAATTCTAAGTTGCACTAACAGTTCTTACCACAATGTTGCTATATGTAGACTTTTTTTTTCTAAAGGAGGCCACTTTAAATTTATAATCACTCTTTGGGAAAATAAGCCTCATCCATTTTCTCAGATATTTTAATGTGTATTGTGAGATAAGCCATTTTCCTTTTTTTTTGCATTTCTTTTCCATGGGGATGGTCTTGATCCCTGTCTCTCATACAATGTCACGAACCTCATTCCGTAGTTCATCAGGCACTCTATCTATCAGATCTAGGCCCTTAAATCTATTTCTCACTTCCACTGTATAATCATAAGGGATTTGATTTAGGTCATACCTGAGTGGTCTAGCAGTTTTCCCTATTTTCTTCAATTTCAGTCTGAATTTCGCAATAAGGAGTTCATGATCTGAGCCACAGTCAGCTCCTGGACTTGTTTTTGTTGACTGTATAGAGCTTCTCCATCTTTGGCTGCTGAGAATATAATCAATCTGATTTCGGTGATGTCCATGTGAAGAGTCTTCTCTTGTGTTGTTGGAAGAGGGTGTTTGCTATGACCAGTGCATTTTCTTGGCAAAACTCTATTAG
>SJYC01086296.1:0-29048 GCA_006408675.1 Madoqua kirkii | reverse complement strand
GAAAAATTTTAAATACTGTATTTAAAATTGCATTTTCATGTTTGCTGCCTTTGATGGTATAGAGAAAAAATGTTGAATTTGAATAGTGACCTTCTGGAATTGCTAAACTAATTGATTGTAACAGTCTATATTGTTTTAATTTCTTATATATCAATCACATTATCTGTAAATAAGGATAGTTTTTATTCCTTTCTACAGTGTAACGCTAAATATTAATGGTGAGAGTGGGCATTCTTTTGTCACTCTTGATTTTAGGACAAAAAGTTTCAATAATTACCAACAAGTATGATTTAGCTCTTTTTACATTTATTTTTATTTTCAGAAACACCTAAGCACATTAAAGACATTTCCTTTTATTTTCAAGAGTTTCTTTAAAATCATGATTACATGTTGAATTTTGTCAAATTTTTTCTTCATCTACTGATGCATGTGATTTTTTTCTCATTTATTCTGAAATATTTTTACTGATTTGTAAATGTTACATCAGACTTGCTTTCTACAACAAACTCAATGCAGTCAATGCTATTGGTTATCAACATTATTGATCAGTGTTAAATGCTACCTTTCCTATGGATGACTGCACTTGACTTACTAATATTTTACTCTTGTTTAGATTTTTGCACTTACGCACACAAGAAAAGTCAGTTTCCCACTCCACTGAGTGTCGCGTTGCTTCTTTTGCATGTCCCTGCTTTCGGTGAGGATACCCTTGCCCTGCCTTTCTTGCAGGAGAGCTGGAGCCACTCTCTTGTGGTTTTCGTAGCACCTAGAGCATTCTGTGATAGGCCTGGCCACTGCCACACCAGACTCAGGAGAAACAGAATGCCGGTGTTTGTCGCTAAGAGGTACACCACTGGTCTTCCTTAAGTCAAATGGGATGGTGATTCATCCCTCAGGAACACAACCAGATAATAATCTGGAGACTTCTCTCTTCCTCTCTGATGCTTCTTGTACCGTTTCGTTGCGCTTCCCTCGTAGCTCAGTCGGGAAAGAGCAGGCCTGCGGTGCAGGAGACCTGGGTTCAGTTCCTGGATCGGAAGATCCCCTGGTGGGGGCACCGGCAACCCACTCCAGTATTCTTGCCGGGAGAATCCCACGGGCCTGGCAGGCTACGGTCCATGGGGTCGCAACAGTCGGACACGACTGAGCACACAGCACGCAGTACTGTTCTAGTTTACTCTCCCTCCAGCTGCACAGTGATGGAAATGAACGGCTCCTACTAAAACACGCGATTTCATTTGCCTCTGGCAAATAGACTCAGAAACCTAAAAAATAATCTGTACTTTCAACGAGCCAGAGACAGCTAGAATGTCCCAGATTCTATCTCAGGAGAGATGTGTAGACGGAGATAACCCTCCTTGTGATGCAGAATGCCAGGCTTCACATGTGACAGGAGCCGAAGTCCCTTGGCTTTCCCCAGTGGGGGCTCATCTCCAGCATATCTAGCATTTCTAGATCGTTTATAAAGTTATCCTGACAAACAATACGAAATGCACAGCAATAGAACTGAAGAAAGCAGTTTTAACTTTTAGGTTTAGTAAGTACCAGCCATGTGGAAATTCTCCAAACAGTGCTTTAACTTGCCTGTGAAAATGTTGTAAGAGTAAAATGCTTACAGATGCTAGATTTCTTTTCCTTTTAACCTCAAAAAACACTTTTACAAGGACAAGAATTTTGGCAGTCACACTAAAGTGGTTATTTTTTTCTTTTTTTGCCTGCAGATTCACATTTCTCTGACTTGGTTTCATTGATAAACGTATAGAAATATATGGACTAGCATATGCTGTGTCCAAAAACTGGGTGGTCACCCTCCAGCTCCTGAGACTTTGTCATCCACTTCTCTTCATTTTCCTGCCTTAATTATTTCATATTTGGTCATAAAACTGAAAGATTGATGCTCTCCTTTGTATTATTTGTATATGATTATGAAAGTAATGTTAAGCTGTACGTGTACTTTGATATTTTACATTAGTAATTTCTAATTTACTTTATTTGCATATTATCAAGGGACACATCTTTGACTGTATTTGTACATCCTTGAATGATAAGACTCCAAAGCATGTGGGCATGCTCAATCGTGTCTCTCTCTGAGAGTCGTGTCTCACTCTTTGTGACCTAGTGGACTGTAGCCCACCAGACTCCTCTGTTCACGAAATTTGCTAGGCAAGAATCCTGGAGTGGGTTGCCATTTCCTCCTCCAGGGGATCTTCCTGACCCAGGGGTCGAATCCTTGTCTCTTGTGTGTCCTGCACTGAGCAGCCTGATTCTTCACCAACTACCCCAACTGAGAAGCCCTAGGACTCCAGATAAATTTTATACTAATGAACAAGACATACTATTTAAAACACACAGCTAACTTACCCACAGTTGTTTTATATTACAAATATTTACCCAAAGTTAAACAAAAAGAGAAATAAAACAATGAAGAATCGCCTATTAATTGATGGTATTTGGAGAAAAGAGCTAAATAAAGTGAATATTTAGAGTTCTCATTAGTCCATTATAATCTTTTATTTTGACTTATTCCAATAAACAATAGTAAAATCAACTGATGCTAAGTTTATTAAGCCATACTACTTCTAGCTGCAAAACATTTAAAGTGAATTAAGTGAAATCAGCAAAAGGTCAGGAAGGGTCAAGGGAAAAAGAAAGAATCAGCATAACTGTTCTTAGATAGTAAGAGTCACTATGGTAACTATCTCTGAGACTTGGGTAAAGCAAGCATCCTCAGAATGTGCTGGGAGAGCTCACGAGCACCCAGAACACTACAGTGCTGAAGTTTTTTGTGGAAAACAAAAAAAGTATTTAGAATATTTCATAAACCAATTCAGAGCACCCTGAAGGAAACAGTGTACTACAGAGCGTGAATGGGTTTGCTGATCTTGCTGATAATGTGATGTTTTTTCATTGCTACAATACTAGTTTCTCCAGTGACTACTTCATCTAAAAAGATATTTACCAGTATGAAGTCATAAGTTATGGAGAAACGTAGATTCCAGTCTAATCTTCATCGGATTAGACTCTAAAACATGTGGAAAAACAAGGACTATGTCTATCAGGAAATCAGTTAACACGATCATTTGAGTTAATGAAATAATATTGCTGTATCTTACTGAAATATTTCTTCTTATTCAGCCATGCTTCCTTGAAAGGTGTTGTTAAAATATATCCATGATACTCAGCGCAGAGGGAGCCCTGGAAGTTTTATGATGTATGAATTGAAATGAAATAGAATCATAGACGAAAGACTGTATCACAGGTATGGCAGGCATTTAATAAGCTATTGTTAATTAATTTAATGAATCCATGCAATATAAGAACACATCTTCTGTCTTATTAACTTGTAATAGACTTTGACCTGTGGTGTTGGAGAAGATTTCTGAGAGTCTTGGACTTCAAGGATATCCAACCAGTCCATTCTAAAGGAGAGGAGTCCTGAATATTCATTGGAAGGACTGATGTTGAAGCTGAATCTCCAGTACTTTGGCCACCTGGTGGAAAGAGCTGACTCACTGGAAAAGACCCTGATGCTGGGAAGATTGAGGGCAGGAGGAGAAGGGGACGACAGAGGATGAGATGGTTGGATGGCATCACTGACTCAATGGACATGAGTTTTAGTAAGCTCCGGGAGCTGGTGATGGACAGGAAGACCTGGAGTGCTGTGGTCCATGGGGTCGCAAAGAGTTAGATACGACTGAGCGAATGAACTGAACTAAATAGTCTAAGTAAATTAAGCCGCTGGGAGCAATATTTCTTTAACTGAATTAAAAACTCTAACAGTAATTTTATTCACTACATTTGTAATATTTAAGAATACAGATAACATAAAAACATGATTATCCCTGGATTAGAATTCATAAAGTTGCAGTTTTGCTCACTGCAAGTATTTAAATGGAATTAATTTTACTCATTCCAAGAATGTAAATCCCCCTTAATTCGGGACCTGGAAGGACTCTCTGTGATATTTGATGCCAAGGTAAAGCCAGCTCAATTGTTAAGATGAAGGCATTTGAAATGTGCACAAAGTTGTCATATTATCTGCAAATTACACAGAAACAAAAACACACACGAGATGCTTTTTAGATATCAAATGAAGGCAAATAATTTCCCCCAATATTATAAACAATAACAAATCAAGTGTTGGAAAAGAAGGCAAATTAGAACAGTTACTATGAGGAAAAAAGAATTTTCAAAACAATAAAAAATATGTATAAGGGATTAAGATAAGAAAATCACACATTGAGAAAACTGCCGAAGGGGAGAGTCCCTTTGCCACCTGGCGCCCTGGGCACGCGCACTGTCTGGCCTCGCTCTCTTCCCTCTTTCCTGCCGCTCACACGTTCTCACGTCACCCCCGTTTTGGCGGTCTTCCCATCTGCTCCAGGCACAGTTCCACTCAGTTCTGCTCTGATGCTTATTTTGAAAATGTGAATTTGTTCCAGAACAACTGATAGAAGGGAACAATTTGAGCTTGCTTATGTGTGATTTCCTCAATGAGAATCAGGGGGTGAATACAAAAATGGCATCGGCTGAACTTAGCTGAGTGGAAATACATGAAATGCACCGCACACACCCCTCAGACACGCTGCCAGTTCACTGCACACGTTAGCCACGTCCGTCTGTGTGAGCTACAACCTTCCCTCTGATTTCAGCTCTCCATTCCGTCTGTCCCTCACAGAGATGCACAGCTACAGCTCTTCCAGGGGCAAATACAAACTTCAGTTTTTAAGGTAAAAGTAGCCTATATGTTGTATTATTTGCATATTTGATGGCAATCCACTTCAGTATTGTTGCCTGGAGAATCCCATGGACAGAGGAGCCTGGCAGTTCATGAAGTTGTGCAGAGTCAGACAGTACTGAGCGACTAACACACACACACACACACACACACACACACACACACACACCCTCTCTCTTTCTTTCTCTCTATATATATATCACAGTTATATATTGATATCAATATATTAATATATATAATAGCAGAGGATGAAATGATTGGATAGCATCACTGATTCAATGGACAGAAACTTGGACAAACTCTGGGAAATAGTGAGGGACAGGGAAGCTTGGCATGCTGCAGTCCATGGGGTTGCAGAGTCAGACACAACTTAGCAACTGAACAATAGCAATATATATAAACAATGCTATAATTTTTTAGATTTTTATCAATGTAAAACCTGTGTCCCTAATGAAATGTTTTAACGCTATGCTTCAAACGCAGATCTTCTCATTAGTCCTGCATTTGTTTGAACTGTACAGGTTTCCATGGTGTGGTGACCTTTAGAAAGGCATCTGTTGTATTACGGCAGCACTGACTGTACCTTCATCAGCCGCTTCCTGTTCTGTGCTCCAGGAGCACTGAGCATGCGGGGTTGCATTTCTCTGTATACTTATCTATTTCTTTCACCATAATATGCAGAGAATCTGGGACTTGAAGCAAGCTGTTCAGAGTCACTATGTACCCAGGAGGGTGGGTGAAGGACCGCAGTGGAAATGATGGGTGGGTATTGGGTGATGCATGCTGTGCAGGAGGGAAACCAGGATAAAGGCTATGCAGTAGCCTCACTGGTGTCTTGGAGTGGATGGATGACGATGAAGATGGAAAACGTGGTCTGCCTTTTGTCCCACAGCTCCAGACTATCAATTGCCAAAACCCAGTGATTTCATCTCATAACCTTTTACTCCTCTGCGTGAAGGCTTCACTATCCTCCCCCTTCGTGCGATGACAACCACTTGCTCTCCTGTTAACATAGTGTTTGCCTCCTCTCCAAATTCCTGTGTTGAAATCTTAACCCCAAATGTGATGTGATCTGAAGGTGGGGCCGTTAGGAGGTAATTAACGTGAGAAGAGGTCACGATGGTACCGTCCTCATGATGGAGTTAGTATCCTCAGCAGAAGAGATATCATAGAGTTGTCTCTCCCCCTCTCCCTCTCTGTTCAAGCACAAAGAAGCAATCATGTGAGCACACAGTTATATAATGGCAACCTAAAAGCCAAGAGAAGAAGCTGTATAATGAAACCCTCCTTACAGCAACTTGATCTTGGACTTACCAGCCTCCAGAAATGTGAAAAAAGTAAATTTCTATCGTTTAAGCTGCCTGAACGTGAACGTGAAAGTCACTCAGTTGTGTCCGACTCTTTGCGACCTGATGGATTATACAGCCCGTGGAATTCTCCAGGCCAGAATACTGGAGTGGGTAGGCTTTCCCTTCTCCAGGGGATCTTCCCAACCCAAGGATTGAACCCAGGTCTCCCGCATTGCAGCTGGATTCTTTACCAGCTGAGCCACAAGGGAAGCCCAAGAATACTAGAATGGGTAGGCTTTCCCTTCTCAGGGGATCTTCCCAACCCCGGGATAGAACTCAGATCTCCCGTACTGCAGGTGGATTCTTTACCAACTGAGTTATGGAAGCCTAGTCTATGATAATTAAGCTGCCTAGTCTATGATAATTTATTTCTGCAGCAAATATATCCCCATAAATGCAAACTTTGAAATATATGTAAGATATGTATATAAGCAATGAAGAACCTTTGAAACTCTTGATTGGCTTCTCAAAGCTACAGGATAAAGTTTAAATATCTCTGGATGTCGCACCAGTTCATGATTTTAACTATACATATCCTCCCAACCTTACCTCTCATCAGTCTAAAGCTTCTCAATACCAAAATCTCAGTAGCTCCCTAAGCACATAGAGTTTTCCCATTAATACTTTTGTTTATACAACTTTTCTGTTTAGAATGTCATTTTGCTTGGCCTTTATGTGAAAATCTCCTAATTTGTCATTTAATATTTGGCTCTGCCCTCAGCTCCTCTAGAAAACTTTGCTAAGGGCAAGTCTATTCTTCCCTAATAACTCCCATAGCCTATCTTTAGCATTGCTTTAAAGGCATCAAGTTAAATATTTGATTACAAGTTCTTTGAGGACACTGGTCACTGCTCACTTTAATTTTTCCATATCACCAGATGTAGAGCAGATGCTCCATAAACATGTATCAAATGAACAAACAGATGTGCCCAGCACAGAGACTTGGCAGAGTGTCATATTCTCAATAAACGGCTGTTGTTACCAATACTTGGAGAAGGCAATGGCACCCCACTCCAGTACTCTTGCCTGGAAACTCCCATGGATGGAGAAGCCTGGTGGGCTGGAGTCCATGGGGTCGCTGAGTCAGACACAACTGAGCGACTTCACTTTCCCTTTTCACTTTCATGCATTGGAGAAGGAAATGGCAACCCACTCCAGTGTTCTTGCTTGGAGAATCCCAGGGATGGCGGAGCCCAATGGGCTGCCATCTGTGGGGTCGCACAGAGTCGGACGCGACTGAAGCGACTTAGCAGCAGCAGCAGCAGCAGCAGTTACCAATACTTATGTTATGCTCTAATGCTCAATCAGCATTAGCTTTCTTTGGGAAATGTGAAAATAAGAAGGAGACTTGATAAATAACATTATGTTGAAGTAGATTCAAATAATTTTTCTGACCTTTTGCAGCCTCTTGAAAAAAATTTTTATCACACATTTATTGTTGTCTGTGTTAAAAAATGCTGCAGGAGGGTCTTTGAATAGTAGGAAATCCACAAAGCTGACAATTCAGCTCTAATAATCAGTCATTGTCCATTCTCATATAGACAATGATTTTTAAAAAAGTGAAAAAAGTAAAATATTCCTGTATCACTTACAATATAGGTGGAATTCAAAATTTGGATCTAATTTTTTTTTCAGTTGACTGATAATTTGAGAGAAAAGTAATATCACTTCACTTTGAAACACACATCCTGAAAAGTCTATAGCTCCAGCAATCCAAAGAAGTTCAACCTCCTATAAAGAGTGAAAGAGAAAGTGCTTTTATTTCCCATTTGTGCTATATGTGTTTATGTCTTTAAAAATGCTATCTGAAGTGGGTAAAGGGAAAGTCGTTCAAGCTAATAATTTAGACTAGGACCACGTGCACTGAAGGTACATTGAGAATGTCATAAAAAGTCATCGCATGTGGGAGCCAGTTTAGCCATTGCTCTAAGAAGTTTTCCTTAAAAAACTGCTTTAACTGAGAAAGTAGTCAAAGTAATTGCATCTTTTCTTTTATTGCGCAAGATATCAATAAATACTGCTGGTCTTAAGCATTTTCCATTCAGAAGCAATCTTTGTTCTTTTCTATTTCCAGGTTTATCACCAGTTAAAATTGTTCGATAGAGTATGTTGTAGGTACATTTTTCTGACTCAGAAATTCTCTGGAAAACACATTTTGTTGTGACCATTAAGGAATAGGCAAATTATTTATTCTTAATATTATAATGACATTTAAAATATGTAATCTATTCTTATTCCCATTTACCATACTTTATTTCTTTTTAAAGTTATAAGAGTTGTGACCAAGTTTTAATTGTTCATATCATCTCCAATCTATATTTAGTACTGTCTGAAAATAGCTGAACCATTTTACTTACACTGTATTTTAACTGTTTACTATCTTACTTAGCAAAGACAAACCAAGGTCAAATTTCATTTCATCCAGGACTTTGAAAAATGGAAAAAAACAAGCTAAGTCTTTAAGGCTTGATTCATATGGTACCACTTTGATGAAATTTTCCTGCATCTTCTTTTCTTTAATTCCCAGTTTATTCCTCCAAAGTGTATGTAACGAAGCTTAAGCAGCAGAAAACTTTTTTAGATTATAAGTTCTTCGTTCATTCGGTTCATTCTGATGTTCCTCAGAAATGCTGAACACAGAAGGCCCTTGATAATCATCTGGTTGGTCATAACTATGGCATAACTAGCTATTATTTAGCTGAGTGGAATCCATAACATTTTTATAGGATTGGGTGGGGAACTTAAATTGTCATCTGCTCTCACATGTAACACACTGAATCCATAGAGACAGATTTAGACACCTCATGGCTTACAGTTTTACAGAAAGCTATAAGATCAGTTTTCTCTCCTGACTAAATGCTATTTGAGACATGGGATTTTGGAGCACATTAAGAATATTCAGCCATGGTTTCGATTGCAGCATCTTCCTAAGAAATTCACATGTAAAAGTGCCATGTCTGCAATCAAGCTTTGTATTAGTACATTTACATGCAAGTAACAAACTAAGATCTATTTCTGCCATATGGACAGCTACAGAGTCTCACAGATTATTTGAAGAAAGGAATAAAATGCACTTTTAATATACTCATAGGATGAAAAGTGAAAGTGGAGTCGCTCAGTCGTGTCCGGTTCTTTGCGACCCCGTGGACTGTAGCCCACCAGGCTTCTCTGTCCATGGGATTCTTCAGGCAAGAATACTAGAGTGGATTACCATTTCCTTCTCCAGGGGATCTTCCCAACCCAGGGATCGAACCCGGGTCTCCCGCATCGGAGGCAGACGCTTTAACCTCTGAGCCACCAGGGAAGCAATCATAGGATAAGCAATCCTAATTTAACACTTTTATTTCTAGATCAGCAATTCCTTCACTTTGGGATTTCATGAATCAGACTATATCTCCAAGAGGGAAAACTTCTTTCAAGTAAAGACATTGAAAAATAGTATATCCCATGATCATCATTTCATAAGGAAAAGATAACCCAATATCTGTAAGTTATTATTAAAGACATGCAGTATAGCATCTATGGAAAATGGAGGACTAAAAAATACAGACTTTTATGTGTCTGTATCATGAAGGAATCTGACAAAGAAAAAACAGTTGGCCTTCCAGCAGAAAAGATATGTTTGAATTTGATAATATTTTTGTTTGAGGCATGAATACCATCAAATATCTTTCCCTAAATTAAATATCATCTTCTAAAATTTCAGTTAGTAATTTAGTTTTGAAAATATTCCCCAAGTTTTGGATGGCAGTTTTTGTACTTTTGAAGAGAATTTTAAACTATTGGTTGGGGAATCAAGCAATTAATTACCTATAGTTCCCCTATGACTGTACTTAAAGAGTTTTTTTGTAAGGTTTTATTTCAGATAAATTAGGTAAAAGACATTAGTGGAAAAACAATTGAAAGGGTAAATTGGTTTTGCTTATATACATTTTTGAAAAAAGAAATTCCTGGAACTGCTCTCTGAAACACATTAGAAAAAGTTACATTTAATAAATACATCTAAGAGAGTCCTGCTGATGGGTGGGGCTGTGCCTCCTCCCTGTTGGTTGCTTGGCCTGAGGCGATCCAGTCCTGGAGTCCAGTCTTGATGGCAGGGTGAAAGGCTAGCTTCAAAAAGACTTAGGCCAACACACACTCCAGGGCTGCTGCTTGCCATGCCCCCACCCCACGGCAGGCTGCTGCCAACCCACTGCTCTTCAAGGGGCCCTCAAACTCCCCCAGGGAGGTCGGCCTCAGTCTCCTGGGGGGTCACTGCTCCTTCCTGTGGCTCCTGGTGTGCACAACGCTTTGTCTGTGCCCTCTAAGAGTCTGTGTTTCCCCCAGTCTTGTGGAAGTTCTGTATCAAATCTTGATGTCCTTTAAAGTCAGATTCACTGGGGATTCCCAGTCCCTTTTCCGGATCACCAGGTTGAGCAGTCTAACATAGGGCCTAGAACTTTGCAATAGTGTGAAAACTTCTTTGGGATTGTTGATTTACTAATCAGGGCCCTGCCCACCAGAGCAAGACACAGTTTTCCCCACAGCCAGTGCGTCCCATCTTTGATCCTCATCCATCAGAGGGCGGACAGGAGAAGGAAGAACTATAATTGAACAGCTTCCACAGAGAAAAACATAATCACAAAAGCTAAACAAAATGATCACAGGGATCACAGCCTTGTGTGACTCACTGAGCATGTGAACAATACTGTGTAGGGTCACCCAAAATGAACAGGTCACGGTGGAGAGTTCTGACAACACATGGTCCACAGAAGAAGGGAATGGCAAACCACTTCAGTGTTCTTGCCTTAAGAACCCCATGAACAGTGTGAAAAGGCAAAAAGATAGGACACTGAAAGATGAACTCCCCAGGTCAGTAGGTGTCCAATATGCTACTAGGGAAGAGCAGAGAAATAGCTCCAGAAAGAATGAAGTGGCTGGGCCAAAGTGAAAACAAGGCTCAGTTGCAGATGGGTCTAGTGGTTGAAGTAAGGTCTGATGCCATAAAGAACAACATCGCACAGGAAACTGGAATGTTAGGTCCATGAATCAAGGCAAGCTGGACATGGTCAAGCAGGGGATATCAAGAGTAAACAATGACATGGTAGGAATCAGTGAACTAAAATGGACTGGAATGGGCAAATTTAACTTAGATGACCATTATATCTACTACCATAGGCAAGGACCCTTTAGAAGAAATGGAGTAGCCTTCATAGTCAACAAAAGAGTTCAGATGCAGTACTTGGGTGCAATCACAAAAACAACAGAATGATCTTGGTTCATTTACACAGCAAATCGTTCAATATTACAGTAATCCAAGTCTATGCCCCAACCATTAATGCCGAAGAAGAGGAAGTTCAATGGTTCTATAAAGATCTACAAGGCCTTCTAGAACTAACACCAAAAAAGATGTTCTTTTCATCATAGGGGATGGGAATGCAAAAGTAGGAAATCAAGAGATACCTGGAGTAACAAGTAAGTTTGGCCTTGGAGTACAAAATGAAGCAGGACAAAGGCTAACAGAGTTTTTCCCAAGAGAATGTACTGTCATAGCCAGCATTCTCTTCCGGCAACACAAGACATGACTCTACACATGAACATCACCAAATGGTCAATACTGAAATCTGGCTAATTATATACTTTGCAGCCGCAGATGGAGAAGCTCTATACAGTCAGCAGAAAAAGACCAGGAGCTGACTGTGGCTCAGATCATGAGCACTTTATTGCAAAATTCAGGCTTAAATCTAAGAAATTAGAGAAAACCACTAGACCATTCAGGTATGACCTAAGTCATATCCCATATGATTATACAGTGGCAATAACACATATATTCAAGGGGGTTAGATCTGGTAAACAGAGTGCCTGAAGAACTATGGGCAGAGACAAGAGGCTGTAACCAAAACCATCCACAAGAAACAGAGATGCAACAAGGCAAATGGTTGTCTAAGGAGGCCTTACAAATAGCTGAGAAGAGCAGAAAAGTGAAAGGCAAAGGAGAAGAGAAAAGACAGATATACCCGATGGAATGCAGAGGTCCAGAGAAAAGCAAGGAGAGATAAGAAAGCAATCTTAAGAGAAACAATGCAAAGAAATAGAGGAAAACAGTAGAACATTAGAAAGTCTAGAGATCTCTTTAAGAAAATTGGAGATACCAAGGGAACATTTCATGCACAGATGGACACAGTAAAGGGCAGAAACTGCAAGGACCTAACAGAATCAGAAGAGATTAAGAAGAGGTGGCAAGAGTACACAGAACTATATAAAAAAGATCTTAATGACCCAGAAAACCACAATGTTGTGGTCACTCATCTAGAGCCAGATATCCTGTAGTGTGAAGTCAAGTGGGCCTTAGGAAGAATTACTATGAACAAAGCTTCTGGAGGTGATGAAATTCCAGCTGAGCTATTTAAAATCCTAAAAGATGATGCTGTTAAAGTGCTGCACTCAGAAAAGTGAAAGTGTCAGTCACTCAGTCGTGCCCAACTCTTTGCAACCCCATGGAGTGTAGCCCGCCAGGCTCCTCTGTCTATGGGATTCTCCAGGCAAGAACACTGGAGTGGGTAGCCATTTCCTTCTCCATGGGATTTTTCTGATCCAGGGATCAAACCCAGGTCTCCTGCAGGCAGATTATTTATTATCTGAGCCCACAGGGAAGCTCATGCTTCACTCAATACACCAGCAAACTTAGAAAACTCAGAAGTAGACACAGGACTGGAAAAGGTCAGTTTTCATTTCAATCCCAAAGGAAGGCAATGCCAAAGAATGCTGAAACCACTGAAGTACTGTGCTCATTCCACATGGCAGCAATGTAATGCTCAAAATCCTTCAAGCTCGGATTCAACAGTATGCGATCTGAGATGCACAAACTGGATTTAGAAAAGGGGGAGGAACCAGAGATCATATTGCCAACATCCATTGGATCATAGAAAAAGGAAGGGAGTTCCAGAAAAGCATTTACTTCTGCTTCACTGACTATGACTGTGGATCACAACAAACTGGAAAATTCTTAAAGACATGGGAATATCAGACCGCCTTATCTTCCTCCTAAGAAATCTGTATCCAGATGAAGAAGCAACAGTTAGAACCAGACATGGAACAATGGACTGGTTCAAAATTGGGAAAGGAGTACATCAAGACTCATTGACACCCTGCTTATTTAACTTACATGCAGAGCACATCATGTAAAATGCTGGCCTGGGTGAATCAGCTGGAATCAAGATTGCCATAAGAAATATCAACAACCTGAAATATGCAGATGATACCATCCTCACAGCAGAAATAGTGAAGAGGAACTAAAGAGCCTCTTTATAAAGATGAAAAATAAGAGTACAAAGGTTGGCTTAAAATTCAACACTCAGAAAACTAAGATCATGGCATCCAGTCTTATCACTTCATGGCAAACAGATGGGAAAACAATGGAAACAGTGGAAGATTTTACTTTCTTTGGCTCCAAAATCACTGCAGATTATAATGGCAGCCATGAAATTAAAAGACAGTTGCTCCTTGGAAGAAACCTATGTCAAATCTAGACAGCATATTAAAAAGCAGAGAAATCACTTTGCTGACAAAGGTCCATATAGCCAAAGGATGGTTTTTTCAGCAGTCACGGACAGATGGGAAAGCTGGACTGTAAAGTAGGATGAGTGCCAAAGAATTGATGTTTTCTGACTGTGGCATTAGAAAAGACTGTTGAGAGTCCCTTGGACTGCAAGGAGATCAAACCAGTTAATCCTGATTGAAATAACCTTGAATACACATTGGAAGGACTGATGCTAAAGCTGAAGCTCCAATACTCTTGCCACTTGATGCTAAGAGAAGATTCATTGGAAAAGACCTTGCTGCTGGGAAAGACTGAGGGCTTGAGGAGAAGAGGGTGACAGAGGATGAGATGGTTGGATGGCATCATTGACTTAATGGAATATGTTTGAGCAAACTCTGTGAGATACTGCAGGACAGGGAAGCCTGGCATGCTGTATCCATGGGGTCACAAATATTTAGACACGACTTAGTGCTGAACTAGGAAAAGGCAATGGCACCCCACTCCAGTGCTCTTGCCTGGAAAATCCCATGGATGGAGGAGCCTGGGGGGCTGCAGTCCATGGGGTCGCTGAGGGTTGGACATGACTGAGCGACTTCCCTTTCACTTTTCACTTTCATGCATTGGAGAAGGACATGGCAACCCACTCCAGTGTTCTTGCTGGAGAATCCCAGGGATGGGGGAGCCTGGTGGGCTGGCGTCTATGGGGTCCCACAGAGTCGGACACGACTAAAGTGACTTAGCGGTAGCAGTAGCAACTGAACTACAAGAGCAAACAAATTTCATGGAAAAATACAAGTAATTTTCAATTGATATATTTGTTAACCTTTCAGAATAACATATTTATCAAACAATTTGGAACTGGCAGTACAGAAAATCTTGTTGATTATGGGTTTTATGTTTGAAAATCCTTTATTTTAGTTCTTTAAGCATATTTATATTTTAAGAACTCTAAGCAACTTAATAGATAAAACTGAATTTTGTCTCTTTTTCGGTTGCAACAAAAGCATTGGTATATACCCTCTTATAGTAGAATTTAATATAAAAGTAAGTAAGATCAAATCTAAAGACCATGTATAAGTCAACCTGTGTTTTGTTTGAAGGGATTACTCTAAAATATTCTATAAGGTTTTACTTGCGTTACTTAGTAAGCAAGAATGGACCACACTAATACACATATGAGAGTTGTTTTGTACGATGGATTTTATTGAGTGTCCAGTATATGCTAAAATATGCTAAAGCTTAAAGAAAATTATTTTGTCTACCAGGATTATTCAGATGACACTCCTCCAGGATTATTCAGTCTTGAAGATATAGGAAAAACTACCTTTTTGATATTTATAAAGTCCTGTATAATCATCCTGACTATACAAGGGGGTTTGTGCAAGAAGAGGCCAGAGGATCCCCTAGAGGAGCTGACATCAGGAATGATGCTGAAGAGTGTGATGAGCAGAGAGAGCGGGCGGGGGCAGGAAGTCCAGGCCTCACCTGGTCCTCCTGAAACCTCCAGAGTCTAGCAGTGCCCACCTCTCTCTGGGCCTCAGGCCAATCACCTGAAAAATGAGAGCGTGAAACTCAACCCTCTACCATCTCTTCCAATTCTGAAAATTCAGTAACTTTTTTTTTTTTTTTAACCATAGTCAAGTTAGTAAAGCAAAATCTTTGCAAATTTGCCCAACACAATTAGAAGAACACAGTTTTAGAAATCAGAACTTCATGGTGAGAGGAGCTGAGATTATTGTGAGATTATTAAAATTCTCACATTCTTGGCAATCATCTCACGAAGAAAGATAAGTAATCCATGAGGCTTCTTTTCCAAAGTGTCTTCTAAAGGAACAGTACATTGAGACATTGTTAATAGGTTTATAAGCACTGTGGACAAAACACACTGAAGGCTTGGCAGAAAGAGTTACGAGTAATTCCTTATACAAGAAAAGATAAAGGCAAAACATATCTTTGAAGTTATTTAGGTGTCTTCTCGGGGGAAGAAGTCAGAACTGATCCTGAGCAGAAAGTTCATAACCAGGTTCCCAGCAGCAGGAGGAAATCAGGGCAATAGATGGAAGAAGATGGGTTTTCTTTTCTGTAGGTGTGCAATAGTTAGACACACTATCTTCGAGTGAAAAAAGTTAAACTCTGCTGCGGAGGAACAAGCTTTCAAGAATTTTGATGTCAAATAAGCAAGAGTCAGCTTCATCTGCCTGAGGGTGTTTTGAGACTAAATTAAGGAAGATGAATATAAGTAAAGCGCAGAAGGCTTGGGCGTAACTTTCGAGGCACACTATTAGATGTGAGTTGCTCTATTTACTGAGATGTGTTGAGAAGTAAAATATTTATTTAAAGTTAGTTTGATGGAAATGAAAGGAGATCCAGCCAGTCCATCCTAAAGGAGATCAGTCCTGGGTGTTCACTGGAGGGACTGATGCTGAGGCTGAAACTCCAATACTTTGGCCACCTGATGAGAAGAGCTGACTCATTTGAAAAGGCCCTGATGCTGGGAAAGATTGAGGGCGGGAGGAGAAGGGGACGACAGATGATGAGATCATTGGGCAGTGTCACTGACTCAATGGACATGAGTTTGAGTAAGCTCCAGCAGTTGGTGATGGACGGAGAGGCCTGGTGTGCTGTGGTCCATGGGGTCGCAAAGAGTTGGAGACGACTGAGCGACTGAGCACATGGCACAACCTACTATACCGCTGTTGCTAGTTATTTGCTAAGTCGTATCTGACTCTTGTGACTCCATGGACCTTAGCCCACCAGGCTCATCCTATCCATGGGATTTTCCAGGCAAGAATACAGGAGAGGGTTGCCATTTCCTTCTCCAGGAGATCTTCCAAACCCAGGGATCAAATCTGCAACTCCTGAACTGGCAGGCAGATTCTTTTCCATTGAGCCACTCGGAAGCCCTCATCTAATATATAGCAGCAGCGTGAGAGACGCAGCTCCACTGGCGATAGACGCGCGCCCCTAACTTGAGGCCTGAACAGTGAGAGGCGAACTGCCACTCTTCACTGAAGAGGGATTAGGACCCCCTAACATGTGCTCCGGACACAGTCGATTCCAAACATGCTCAGATTCACAAACACACTCACACGAGGGTTCTAAAGTGGGCACATGGCCCTGCCCGAGCACAGAGGCGCTTCATGGTCAGTTATAAAATCAACATGTAGCAAAAAGGGGCAAACGTGATGTTGCCTTTAGTATAAAATATTGGGTCAAAGAGTGAAGAGTAGACACAAGTGAAACAGGAGAGGTTAGAGGTGTCGTGATGAAACGAACACTAGATTATTTCAGCTTCTATCACCTGCTAGCTAGAACTTACCTCCATATTATAACAGGTCCAAGGGCAGGACCATATTCATTTTTATGTTTCTTGAACATAGCAAGTTACAATGAACAGTGACTTCAAAGTTGAAAGGGTAGCTGATATGTGTGTTTGCGGTATAAAGTACCTCTGTGGACATCTGGGTACTATGCTGAGAAGATGATTCCAGGCAGCGAGAATGTGAATGAGTAAATATGATCACTCATGCATGTAAATGAATAAATAATGAATGAGGTGTTGAGCAAGTCAGTTAACCCCAATTCTGCTAAATAAGTCTGTTATTAGTGAATCTCTATGATTCTTGCTTACTTGACTTCTTTATAGTGTTTGATTTTTTTTTTTTTAAGTTCTTTAATATTATTATCCTATTTGGTCGTTTTCGAGCTTTAACTACCTTAGGATGGTCTCACTGCATTATCAACCAAATAATACTAGTCTTCAAAACAAAATTATTTTGCTATCTTTTTGTATTACTATTTTTTGGTTGTGCTGGGTCTTAGTTGCAGCATGTGGGATCAAATTCCGTGATCAGGGATTGAACCCCGGCCCCCTGCATTGGGAATGTGGAGCCGTTGCCTCTGGAGAGCCAAGGGAGTCCCTTTTCATCTTCGTCTTCTTTAAATCCCGCCCACCCATGTTCATTCACCAAGATGACTGCTCTCTCTCTAGTGTCTGAGCCATCTGCTTCTCTCTTTACTTCTCACAGCAGTGACCTAAGTTCACATAGCCTCTTTTAAGGCATCCCTCTGCCTTAACAAGCTAACCTAACTGTCTCAGCATCACAGTCAAACTTCCACTGAGGCTCTATGTGATAGCCACGTGGATCAGCCACTTGTTGGAAATTCCTAGCTCTTACTCCTGATGTCCTGGTTGTTTTAAATAATATCTTACATTCTATTCTCCATCTCCTGTCCGCACCCCTAAAACCAAAGTTTTACTCCTTTCCAGACCTTTACTCAAAACTTTCTTCCTAAACAAACAAACAAACAAAATCTTCATTCTCAAATGCTTGTCTCTCGTTCAGGGAGAATTCATCACTTCTCACTTCCTTCTCTGGGATCCCACAGTAGCATTTAGCACCATTTAAGCGAGCTGAAGGACGAGGTGAAATAAAGTTTTAATCATGGTTGATCCCCTATACATAGTATAGTGACTCTTCAGTCAGCATTTTGTGCTCATCATCAAACCCTGACGGTACACAGTTCCATGGCATGTAACGGCAGTCCTCCATAAGAGAATCACCTGCTATTATCACATGGCTTTTCTTATCCCAGGAGATAAGCCGGGGGGAAAGGTGACACAGCCTATAAATATTTGCCTGAAAGTTTTACTGAGAATGCTTAGGAGAAAAAGCTTGTCAGGAGGGCAATATTTTCTCACAGAGTACCACACAGTCCATGCTACATGGAAACACCCATTCCTCATGTTCACTCTCGGATAATCACCAGCATCCTCTCCAGTTGATGCAAATTCGGGTTAAAGGCTGCAAAATGGGTCCCTATCCACCATTTTCGACTAATGTACTTGAAGACTGGCTAACTCTGGCTAGGGAAGAGGAAAGGCAGAATACAGCTTGTTACACACTATCACACCAGAAGCAGAGATGCTCTCAGAGATAACTCTGCTTCAGATTTCTCTGGAGCCAATCTGAAGTGATTCACACTAACTTAAGTTGCAGAGATTGGAGGAACACAAGAGAACCTCTCTAATGAATTCAAAACATTAAATATTTAAGCACCTGAGTTCCTAATGATAGAGAAATGCTTCATCAATTACATTTAAATTCATTGTTCTGAAAACTGATAAGGAACAGAGCATTTATCTTGATTTTCCTATATACACTGTACTGCAGCATAACTAAAGAGTTGATCAGAAGTTCTTTTCACATAAATATTACAGCAAATAAGTTAAGAAGAAATCACCATTTTGGAGTCCTTGATGAAATACCAAATTTTAGGCAATGATCATAAACGGTCACTAAAATCCAAGAAGAGGGACGAGAGGATACCTTTGGCCTCTTGATGGAAGTACTCAAACTATCTATGAAGTATTCCTGTCAAAACCTGAACCAGAATCAGATCCATCTTTAGATTTAATTTGCAGTTTATAGGAAATACAGGGCGGTGGAAACAAATATTTAAAAAATCAGAAGATTAAAGTGAAACATACCATGGGACAAGTTGACCAATTTTTCTCTCACAAATGAATTAAGTAGAAAGACTGAAAAGACAGAGGCAGACCTCATTCCTGTTTCAGGAGAGCCACTCCACTTCCTCACTTTCACCTGGACACCTGAAATCTCTCTTACAACTCAGCACTTACCATTAGGATTCATAGTCAGATTCTTTACTTGTCCTTCCCAGTAGACAGAACAAGCTCAATGTTTAACTAATTTTATATTACTAGCAGCTACCAGAATGTTCAGCATATGGCACATAACAAGTGCTCAATAAATCTTTGCAGAATAAATAAGTGACTAAATTCCAAGCACCATCTAATTGCCATTTCTCCTTCTTTATAACTCATTTTTTCCTCTTACCAGATCTGAGAATAAATAGTGGAAGGCAAGGTGGCAAAATAGCTTTGCCTCTGACCTCAGAAAAAGGTTTGCAAAACTTTCTGTTTATCAGTTTCTAAGTATTTGCTGCATGTTAGTACTATCTGGAAAAATACCTATAGTTGATCCCAACTCCAGAGATTCTGATTGGTTTCATTTTGGTTGGAATTGAGGTATATTATTTTTTAAATCTCTTGAGGAGATATAATTGTGGGGTTGGATAAAGAACTGTAACTATTTTTAATATCTTTCCACCCTACTTTGGGCCTTCCTTGGTGGTTCAGATGATAAAGCGACTGCTTGTAATGCGGGAGACTGGAGGAGGAAATGGCAACCCACTCCAGTACTCTTGCCTGGAAAATTCCATGGATGGAGGAGCCTAGTAGGCTATAGTCCATGGGGTCAAAGAGTCGGACATGACTGAGCGGCTTCACTTACCCTACCTTGTCTTCCAAACTTTAGCCTCCTGTAAGTACAGCTGTCATTGTTATACTTGGATCCTGATTCAGAGCCTGGTTTGTAGTGTTAACGTGTTGATGATATAACTGTGTTTGCACATATGCCTACTTCTTCCATCTTTTGTTCGTGTGAATGTATATGAAAACTCTTTTTCAAGAGAATGCCCTCATTTTTGGTGTTCCTGACACAGGCCATGAAGTCAACATGGGTTTTTCATAGCAATGCAAAATACATTATGTTGGTTGCATATTTGTGTTAGAGCTACTTCCTGATGCAAGGGTAGAGTCAACCATGTCTAACAGAATCAAGGTTCTGCTGGCTAACAGAATCAAGGTTCTGCTGTCTTTGTCTTAAATGTATCTCATGCAGATACAGGAGCCTATCAATGCACATGCCATCAAAGTGGCTGCCGGTTCACAATGTGCCAAGACCAAATGTCTATGTTCCAGAAAATACTAGATTAAGCAGAAACTGGCCCAGTTTTGCTTCCATTCCTTGTTGCCAGATGGTTCCTTTCAGCATGACTTATCCATTTGATGATATGAGAAAGCTGAAAAATAACTTACATCAGGTGGTTTAGTCAAGACTATTTTTTGTTTCATTTTATTATTATGGAAAGTTTCAAACATATACAGAAGTCAAAAGACTAGTGTAATGAAAGTATGCACCCATCATCCGGCTTAATAATTGTCAGTTCAAAAGAACTTCGTTTTATCTACTATCCAATTTCAGGTTATTTGGAACCAAATCTGCTTATTTAATGTGTATGCAGAGTACATCATGAGAAATGCTCGACTGGAAGAAACACAAGCTGGAATCAAGATTGCCCAGAGAAATATCAATAATCTCAGATATGCAGATGACACTACCCTTACGGCAGAAAGTGAAGAGGAACTAAAAAGCCTCTTGATGAAAGTGAAAGAGGAGAGTGAAAAAGTTGGCTTAAAGCTCAACATTCAGAAAACGAAGATGATAGCATCCGGTTCCATCACTGCATGGGAAATAGATGGGGAAACAGTGAAAACAGCGTCAGACTTTATTTTTTGGGCTCCACAATCACTGCAGATGATGACTGCAGCCATGAAATTAAAGGACGATTACTGCTTGGAAGAAAAGCTATGACCAACCTAGATAGTATATTCAAAAGCAGAGATATTACTTTGCCGACTAAGGTCTGTCTAGTCAAGGCTATGGTTTTTCCTGGGGTCATATATGGATGTGAGAGTTGGACTGTGAAGAAGGCTGAGTACGGAAGAATTGATGCGTTTGAACTGTGGTGTTGGAGAAGACTCTTGAGAGTCCCTTGGACTGCAAGGAGATCCAACCAGTCCATTCTGAGGGAGATCAGCCCTGGGATTTCTTTGGAAGGAATGATGCTAAAGCTGAAACTCCAGTACTTTGGCCATCTCATGCGAAGTGTTGACTCGTTGGAAAAGAGTCTGATGCTGGGAGGGATTGGGGGCAGGAGGAGAAGGGGACGACCGAGGATGAGATGGATGGATGGCATCATGGACTCGATGGACATGAGTTTGAGTGAACTCCTGGAGATGGTGATGAACAGGGAGGCCTGGTGTGCTGCAGTTCATGGAGTCGCAATGAGTCAGACATGACTGAGCCACTGAACTGAACTGAACTGGAACCAAATCTAGACATTATATCATGCTTTTCATTAAGTATCTCAGCGTAACTAAAGGATAAGGTTTATTTAAATAAAGACACAAAGCAATCACCACATCTATAAACCTTAACAATAATTTCTTAATATCATCAAAAATCCAATTAGCAGTCAAATTTCTTTGTCTCAAAAATACATTTCTTTATGCATGGTTCAAATATAGATCCAAATTAGGTTCATGAATTAATAGAGCTAAAATATTTGTTAGTGTGATTGTAGCAAGAGTGCAAGAAGTTTTAAGAAGCAAGATAGGAAACAAAAATACATTCCTATCAGGAAAGCATGGTGAGTTAGCACGAAGGAGCTTGGCATTATCTTGAAAACAAGAGAAGCCTTTGAATTATTTTAAAGATTTGAAGTGAAGTGAAAGTCACTCAGTCACATTCGAATCTTTGCGACCCCATGGACTATAAGTCCATGCAATTCTCCAGGCCAGAATACTGGAGTGGGTAGCCTTCCATGGAGTTGCTGAGGATCAGACATGACTGAGCAACTTCACTTTCACTTTTCACTTTCATGCGTTGGAGAAGGAAATGGCGACCCACTCCAGTGTTCTTGCCTGGAGAATCCCAGGGATGGGGGAGCCTGGTGGGCTGCCGTCTATGGGGTCGCACAAAGTTGGACACGACTGAAGTGACTTAGCAGCAGCAGCAGCCTTTCCCTTCTCCAGGGGATCTTCCCAACCCAGAGATTGAATCCAGGTTTCCTGCATTGCAGGTGGATCCTTTACCAGCTGAGCCACAAGGGAAGCCCAAGCATTTAAAGATGTGCGTATATTTAAAAGTAAAGTTAAGGGAGCTGGACAAAAGGTTGTGTGTTGAATGATCGGTTTCAGAGCCTGCAAACTTCTGGACTGACTTTAAATTTCTATGAGAACTGAACTTGCAGGTCTTGTAAGATCATGAGGAAAGCAACTTTCCAATTTGAATAACTGTCATTAGTATGGGTCCATGAGGAGAGAACAAAATAAAAATGTTAATGTGCAAATAAAAATGTTGACATAGATATGAATATGACAAAATAAGGATGCTACTATGACAAAATACAAACGTTAATATGAAGAGCTGCTTCAACTCAAGGAAAAGAGAAAAAGCACTCCGCAGAATTTCTTCTAGATTGGCCAGGCAGGTTTACCTGGGAAGAAATGGAGCAAAATCAAACAAGCATACAGTTAGGAGAAGTCCCCTGCTGCTTCTCAGAAAACATGCACAATAAAAGACAAATATGGACAACTAATTATTGCTATAAACAAAAAGCTTGCCTATAACAAAATACTCAGAGTCTAGAAATTAAATCTTGATACATACAAAGAAAACGAATGGAGATATTATTATAATAGTAAAAGTTCTGTTTGACTTGAAGGTCAAATCCCTAAAGAAGACAAGATTGTGTATATTATATAATTCAAAATAAAGACTTTTTTATTCAACATGTATAAAGCAAAAACAGAAACAGAATACTTGGAGAATGAAGTAGATATAAGAAAAGTGGGTGACTTTATGCTTTTTAATCTATGGTTCATTGAGTAGGGTAAAATGGTAAGAATTTATAGACTATAGGTTTAAAATATAATTCATATGTAAGGCATTTTAGCTGTATATGATTATATTGAATGCAATACCCTGAAAACAGAAAATACACTTTCTTTAAAATTCTCTTGGGTATATATTCAAAATTTGCTACATTTTAGGCTCCAATTATTTTTTTAGGAAATTCCACAATTTATGAATTATAAGGTTTTTAGTGACAATTTCAAATAAAAATATGGACTCTAATGAAAGAAAAAAATTTTAGAATGTCTTAATATAATGATTTGCTGTTGCTGTTGTTCAGTCACTCCCTCATGTCCAGCTCTTCGTAATCCTGTGGATTGCAGTACGCCAGGCTTCCTTGTCCTTCACTATTTCCTGGAGTTGGTTCAAACTCATTTAAAAAACACCAAAAAAACAGTACCTATGATACAGGTCACATTTGCCACTACTGCAAAATTTATAGTGTTAAATACATACCAAAATTAGAAAATATAAATTGAATTAATTAGCTAACTAAAAAAGCTAAAAATAAATGAAATAAATCTAAAGAAACAGATGAGAGAATCTAATAAACACAGAAACTAACAACATCACTGTTGTTCCGACTGTGTCCGACTTTTTGCGACCCCATGGACTGCAGCACACCAGGCCTCCCTGTCCATCACTAACTCCTGGAGTCCACCCAAACCCATGTCCATCTAGTCAGTGATGCCATTCAACCATCCCATCCTCTGTCGTCCCCTTCTCTTCCTGTCCTCAATCTTTCCCAGCATCAGTGTCTTTTCAAATAAGTCAGCTCTTTGCATCAGATGGTCCAAGTATTGGAGTTTCAGCTTTAGCATCAGTCCATTTTCCAGTGAACACCCAGGACTGATTTCCTTTAGGATGGACTGGTTGGATCTCCTTGCAGTCCAAGGGACTCTCAAGAGTCTTCTTCAACACCACTGTTCAAAAGCATCAATTCTTTGGCACTCAGCATTCTTTATAATCCAGCTCTCACATCCCTACATGGCTCCTGGAAAAACCATAACCTTGACTGGATGGACCTTTGTTTGTAATGTATATGTGTGTGTATATACATGCATACATATGTGTGTGTGCATGTATACATATTTATATATGCACATTTTGTTGTTGTTTAGTTTCTAAGTTTCTAAGTCATGTCCAACTGCTTTGCAACCCCATGGACTCTACCCTGCCAGCCTCCCCTGTCCATGGGATTTTCCAGGTAAGAATACTGGAGTGGGTTGCCATTTCCTTTTCCAGGGGATCTTTCTGACCCAGGCATCAAACTCAACACATGTGTCCTGCATCGGCAGATGGATCCTTTATACTGAGTCACCAGGGAAACCTATATGTACATACATGTAAACCTATGTACACGTATATATGAAATGCTAAAGATACTCCAAAAATTGCTCCAAGATAACTAATATTATGATGTACCATTTCATATCAGTAGGTAAAATATGTTTTATTTAAAGTAGTGATATTGAGACAACTAAATTGACACAGAAAAAAAAGCCTTATTTCTTACTCTAAAATATTTTCAAGTGGGTACAGTTTTAATGATAAAAATATAAATATAATCACAAAATTTCTAGAAGAGACATTTTCTAAGAAACTTGTTTATGAAAGAGCTTCTGGGATTTCCTTGGTGGCCCAGTGCAGGGGGCTTGGGTGCGATTCCTGGCTGGGGAACTAAGATCCATGTGCTGCACAGCAAGGCCCAAAATTTTAAAAAGAGGAAGAAAAAAAGAACCTCCCAGGAAGTACACAGAGAAACAAACATTTTAAAGTTTGACTTACTTGATTGCATATCAATACTATATAGACTACAAAGCTTTTTCTAGGTATGATTTTAAAAGTAAAAACTTAAAAATGGTCACGATGCAAATAAAAGTTTAAAGTGATGATAATGCAATTACTTTTATCATAGAAAATATGGTTTGCAGATAAGTAAAAAAAATCTAATATTTAAGTATATAACAACAAATATTAATATGTGCATCACAGGAAAAGTTTATGAATATGAACTAATTTCATTTATAATTCAGCAAATGCACATAAATCAATAAGAATACATATTTTACCCATGACATTAATAAATGTAAAAAGTTTAATAAGACACATTTTAAACATGGGGCAGAAGATGAAACGCATTCTCACACACCATTTGTGTGAGGAGATACGGATTCAACATCTTTGCAAAACCTGCACTGTGTCTACAATTCCCTATTGGGCACTAGTTAAATAAACAATGAAATATTTATTCACTAGAATACTATCGCAAACAAACAGGCTAAGAAGGAAAAGCACTCACCATAACATAATGAGATACAGAACAGCAAGACTGATCCTAGGTCTCTAAAAAGTCCATAGAGACTTTTTAGAAATATACAACAGAAATCTTTCAAAATTTAAAAATATTTATATACATAAGCACTTAGGAATAGAAATAGTGTGGAAACTTATAAGTAAAGCAATCATTCTCTGCCTCAGTTCCCTCTGCTTATATTATTTCCCTGCGAGTATTTAACTTTCAACAGCTTTAAAAAATCCTCCAGCTAGTTCCTTATATTTCTCTAAATAATATGATTCCTGCTCTCATGTTACAAGATAGCTTATTTACATTATCATTATTTTCCTGTGTCATTCCTTGGAATATAATCACATCACTGTTTCCATTTCACTATTGGTAACCATGCAAATCTGAATAATTTGCTTAAACCTCCACTTCGTGTCCCATTAACATACTTGATATTTGCTTTCCCACTTTGCCTTGTAACCCTGCTCTTTCTGTCTCTACTTTCTACTCCCAAACACCAATTCTCTATAATTTTAAATTTTGATTATTGGTGTGAAGAACAAATGCATTTTGGTTCATAACTAGCAGTCTTCTGAAGTTAGGCAGGTTGTATATAAAAACAAAGAAATAAATGGTGTTGAGGCTATTGCGGCTCTGTAAAGACAAATGGTTATTATATTGACTTCCTGAACAATTTTACCTTGACTGTGTCCCTCCTGCTCGTCCACTGTCACAGATTTTAAAATAGTCCTCTTCTCCTTTTCTACTGTTTTCCCTTGCTTTGTCATCGTCTAGCTTTTCTGATGTCTCAAGCATATTATGACACAACTCGGCTCCCCTTTAAGGAAGAGCCTGCCTCAGCAGTTGGAAATTCTGCCAGCAAGCTGCCTTTTCTCGGCTGACAGTCCTCACCAGATTGCCTCCAGTGAGGGAGCTGCAGGGACCCAAGACTCAGCCGGCGGCTCTCAGGAGACAGTGGGGCCAGGCAGGGGATAAGGGCTCTCCCTTCTGGGCCCAGTGGAGAGTGGCTGGGACAGAGGGGCTTCACTCACCGCTTTCCTGGGGTGGCCTGAGGCTGTGGCGGCCACAGCATAGGCCCACTTCCCCCTCCGCCGCATCCTGTTTCCTCCCAGCCTTTCATAAGGGTCTTGATCCCTATTACAGTCAATCCCCGGTGCTAATTTCACCCCAGAGCCAGCTTCCTGGAGAGCCCATTTGCAACCACGCTGTTCTAGTGGGACTAGCACTTTGCTCCGTGACCTGGAGCCAGGCCAATGAACAGAATGCTGCTGCTGCTGAGTCGCTGCAGTCGTGTCCGACTCTGTGTGACCCCCTAGACGGCAGCCCCCCAGGCTCCCCCGTCCCTGGGATTCTAACACTGGAGTGGGTTGCCATTTCCTTCTGCCATGCATGAAAGTGAAAAGCGAAAGTGAAGTTGCTCAGTCGTGTCCGACTCTTTGCGACCCCGTGGACTGCAGCCCACCAGGCTTCCCTGTCTGTCACCAACTCCTGGAGTTTACTCAGACTCATGTCCACTGAGTCGGTGATGCCATGTGACCAAAAACTGCTAGTACTAAAGAAAACTCCCCCGGTGTCCTTTCTCAGCCATCCCACTTGCCGTAAACTGTCCTCGCTGGGAGCATGTCAGAGTCCATCCAGCAAGGCCTCTCTTCACCCTTTTCCTAGTGAGGCACGCTTAACTCTTGAGGGATCCCATATCCAGCTGCCAACTGGGACATAAAGCCAGAAGGAGAACCCGGTTAGACACAAGTCCAAGATTCAGTCTTCTCTCTCCCTCTCTCATTCTCTCCTTCCCTCTCTTTCTTCCCCCCACTCCTCTCCTGATGCCTCCCCTTTCCTGTGTCAGAAGAATCCTAGACAGAGAAGGTCCATCATCTTCAGTTTTCTGTTCATCTTAGACAGTCTGAGCTGCTGTAACAAAGTACCACAGACTGGATACCTTGGGTATAGCAGAAATGTACCCCTGCACTGCTGGAGGCTGTGAGCCTGAGATCAGATTGCCAGCATGGTCGTCCTGGTGAGAACCCTTTGCGGATTTCCGACTTTTCATTGTATCCTCACATGGTGGAAACAGGGCAAAGGAATTCTCTGGGACCCATTTTCTAAGAACACGAATCCCATTGCTGAGAATGGAGCCCTCAGGCTGCAACCATCTTTCAGAGGCCCCACTTCCTAATACTATCACACAGGGGCTAGGGTTCAGCAGATATATTTTGAGGAAACACACTCAATCCATAGCACTATTTAGTTCATGGTTCCTATTTATATCTGTTTATAACTCTGAGAGCCACACAGAAAAACCTCATCTTCCAGCAGACAGGCCATCAGCTCTGAGGGGTCATTTCTCCTCTTGGGCTATTGACTAATCCAACATCTTTTAATATAATGTCCAAACCTTTTCCTATGTGGTCATCAGTACCAGTGACTCTGTCTTTGGCACACTTCCTGCTGTTTCTGAAACTGTGGCTTCTCCACGGTTTCACATGTATACATTTTCATGATAATAGTGAGAAGGAAAAAGAATGAAAATATCTGCTAATGTTATCCATACTTTAAAAAGAGATGTGAACTGAAAAGGGAGACCAGCACCCTACGTTAAAGGAAGGGCGCTCTTTCTTTCTGACTTGCTCTTCTATCGTTCCTGTACTCTCCAGTTGCTCCTCCACTTGGTGGGGCCAGGTTCATCCGGGACTGCCCACTCTCCTGTCCCACTGCACAGTCTCATCTGGGATCTGATGCAGGGTCTCCTGAACTTCTCTTCTTCCTTCTTGATTTGTTCCCCCATTTATAGGAAGGCCACCCTCGAGTGACCCCTTGCCCCAGCCTTCCAGTGTTGCTTCACTTTGGGACTTTCTCTCTTCTGTTTCCTCATTTGACTTTCTTTTCCGTCAAAATCGGTCTCCTTGGAATTGTTGAAGGTATTTGTTTGCAGATGAACACCACTCTGTTCTTTTGAAACTTGCTAGTGTACATTGTTTTAAATCCTTTTATTAATATACTATCATGAGGGCAAAGGTATCAATACAAATGCTCTCTGTCAGCTAGCAGTCTTCCAGGAAACTTAGGTGACGTTCATCTGGCAGCAAGACTGGTATTCTAGGAAGGGACACTTTCCTTTGATTGCAATTATTTTGAGCTATTGGAAGGTTTTACTGTGAAAGCATATTCATTTGTTTTTCAATAAAAGAAAACTAATTTGACAAATGGACAAACATTTAAAAAACAACTACTATGTACCAGGCACTGCTCTGGACAGTTTTTGAGGGTACGAAAGATTGAAGACAGTCCAACACCAATTAAACAATTTGAAAAAGAAATGATCACTAAAGCAGCACAGCAATTTCTGGATTTGTCACTATGTGGGAAGTCAGTTGACACCTATAGATTTTTCGTATGCTTTGTAAAAGTACAATGAAAGCAATCTTTATAGTGGCAGCAGCTGAAATTCCTTTCACTTGTATAATGTGGTCACTGAAACAATTTTTAGCATCACGTAAAATCTGAATCAGCATCTTAAAGTGAACTCATTCTTCCATGTAAAAGATTTTTCCATTGTCTTATGTGTTTC
>SJYC01086295.1:0-17496 GCA_006408675.1 Madoqua kirkii | reverse complement strand
CTGCAAGGAACGCAAGATATTATCTTATCCTTAAACGGATTTGAAGATGTACTTTAATACTGCTATATATTTTTCTTCTTCTCACAGTCTAAAAAAATCAATGTCACTGTGAGTGAAAGATTTTCTTATGGCTGTGGAAGGCTTTCTTGGTTAAAAAGAAAACAGTCTAAAATGTAAGTATGAAATAGTCCTGTTTGTCAACAAGAAAAATGCTAGTAAAAGAATCAGTGCTTGTGGGGACTTTCCTGGTGATCTAGTGATTAAGACTGTGTGCTTTCAATGGAGGGGCACAGGTTTTATTCCTGGTCAGGAAACTAAGATCCCACATGAAACATTTGGATGTTGATGAAAGGAAGAAAAAAAAAAAGGCAAAGTGCTAATCTTATGGGAATGTGTTCCACACAGGCTGCCCAGCTGGACAGAGGGCATGGAGACTTGATCCTGCTACAGGTCACCCAGCTGACCGGTGGCAACACGTCACAGGAGACAGCTCTTATTGGGGTTTCCTCTGGATTTCTTCATTCTTATAAATGAGATGTGTATGGCTCTTCACTTGTCCCACTTACAAGTCTCACAGGAAGCGTTCTTCCCTCATAATAAAGAGAGTTACTTCAGCTTTACAAAGTACAGAGAGAGAAGTGCATGTTTTCAACTTCGGATTTATACCCTCCAGAAGGGGAGCACTGATAAGGGTCATGATTCCACAGTTTGGGAGTGCAATGCAAAAATTTTAGAGCAAATATAAGAACAACTTCAAAGAGTGATGTTAGAAAGGAAGGTGGCTTTTTCTGAACATGCACAAAATTAAATTCTGGTAAACCAGATTTCTGGCAAGAAAAGAATTCAGAAGTTCTAAAGGAAGTGTATAGTGCGACTAGACTCTCAAATGGGCTCTGGATGGAAACGTGTACTTTACATTACAGAAAGAGATCAAGACATGGAGTGAATTAGGGTGGGAGGGCTGGAAAATAAATGGTGCCTGAAGGCCTCAAGTCAGGAATCAGCAGAGTTCACGAACCAAAGTGGTCTTTGATATTCTCAGAATGAGAAAACCAAAGGTTCCCTAAATCCATATATTGGGTTAAAAGACCCAATAAAGTTGCTTATTAAGAGTGAGAAACCTAAACCATTCAGTTTCCTCATCTCTAGAAGAAAACAGTGATAGCAACAGGCCCTAGAATTTACTGAGTATGTGTGTTCCTGGCATCGTAAGAGGCGCCTCATGTGGAAGGAGAGCCTTTCTAGATCTGTGCTTTAAATGCCACTTTATCTGCTAGAACTAAAGAAACAATGACCCCCGATTATTCATATCCAAGGACAAGGCGACATAGTTTCACTGTATATGAAAAGCATGACAGGTTTTTATGACTTTTGTTTAAATCTCTCGACAGCAAAAAAGCTGGCTATAAAATTATGTCAGGAGACCTGGAGTTTATACAATAAAAGAGATAATTATCCCACTGTGTTAGAAAGACTATACCCAACAAGGCTGTAGAAGAGGTCACTGTGCCCAGTTAGAATACCTGGATCAATTTATCTAGGAGACAAAAGGCTTGAAAATTTTGTCATAAAAGGAAAAGCTCTTCTGTAAAAGGCAGCACTCACTGAACATGGCAGCTGCTACAAAAGTCGGAAAGGGTGTTAAATAAAAGATAACTGGACTTATTTCATCTTCTCCCAACGTTTCAGAGCAATTAAAATTTCTTTCACTTTTTGTCTTCATTAAGTACAGGTTATAATATGATAGCCTTCCTAACAGAATCATTGTAAGAATCAAATGGGAAAACATGCAGAGACTACTTAGCATATTAATTAACTCACTGTGAATGTTCAACAAGCACCGCCCTTAGTAACTAGGATGTACCCTTCATAGTGGCAAGAGTCAGGAATCACGACTACCTTTGCATACCCGAATAGCTCCATCATCTGGCAGATAGCAGGTCCCCCTAACCACAAGGTGAATACATAGATGTGGGCTTTCTGGACTCAGAAACCGAACTGGGAGTGTGATTTCCAGCATAAAAGGCTTCAACTCAGTAGAGAAGTGGAACCAACCTAGCGGAACAAAGTGGTCTGTCACTTTCCCAGCACTTGGATATCAAAGGACACATTCGTGAAGACTGGAGAGGCTGTCAGCTCCCCAAGCTGCCCTCCCCCCGCCCCTGGGGTGCTCGGTCACACACTGCGCAGTGGTTCCCTCTGACCTCGCTGACCACTCCTCTGCTTCTTTACCGAACCTTCTCCGTTGTTCAAACTTCAGTCCTAGAGGATTCGCTGCCTTCACACTCTGTTCACTCTGTCTGGTGATGTGTGTATCTGATTCTGGGGTTTCAACTAAAATTTGTATGCTGATGACTTCAAATCCTTGAAATGATTAGCTCAGCTGTCTGATCAGCTGTTCATTGACACTGCAATTTTAGTTTGGTCACAGCTGATCTAAAGCCAGTGTCTCCTGTGTGCTTCTCCCGTAGCTCTGACGGTGAAGATTCTGCCTGCAGTTCCGGAGAGACGGGTTCTATCCCTCGGTTGGGAAGATCCCCTAGAGAAGGGAATGGCTACCCACGCCAGTATTCTTGCCTGGAGTATCCTATGGACAGAGGAGCCTGGCGGGCTGCAGTCCCTGGGTCTGCAAAGAGCCGGACACCACTGAGAGAACAGTGCTAAATTCTTCCAGGAAGCCAGATATATGATAGTCCTCTCCTCATTTCATATCATAATATCAATTCCAAGCGCAACAGATGATACAGTCTAAAATTAGATACTTGGGAATACGCCTGAGAACAAACTGCTCCTCTCACTGTTCTTGTTGAACGCGTAGTCAAGTTAATCTATCATCCATCCAACTGATGCTTAAATCAACCTGAGTCCTGACTAGCTGAATTTCCTCAATATATGGACTGTGTCTTTTAATTACTTGTGAGACATTATTTAGGAAACTTTTATCCACTAATGAAAAAGTCCTTTTAAATAGCTGCAGAATGCTTGTTTTGGTAAAGATAGCTTACAAACATTTGAGTCTGTGTTCCCACTGGACGCACTGCTGTGACCGTCAGCGCCTGCGTTAGCCCTGGGGCTCACGGTCTGCAGCCCCTTCTGGTTTCTACAGCCGTTTGTTACGACGAGTGCATTCATCTCCACTGATGCTGAATCATTTTATAGCTTCAAATTGCTGTTTGTCGGAGGCATGCTTATCTTTGGTGATAAACACTTTATTTTCACTCTGTAGGAACCTTCACAATCTATTGACATAAGTAGAGTTGGTTGCTCTCCCACTAAAAGTTCCAGTTTGCCATTCTTATAATATATTCTATATCATTCCTCACCATTCACACTCTATGAGGTTGTCACTGACTGTGCTCCAAGTGATTCCCTTCCATTCCTGATTATAGTCTATGGTACTCGGACTTAGAGAGGACTTAACGGTTGCCAGTGGAAACCAGGTAACTAATATATGAATCCCTTAGTTTAATTATATATATATATATATATATATATATATAGTTAAGTCAGTACACTCTGATCTGAGTACTGAGAAACCTACAGAGTAAGCTACAGGCTTTAGGAGAATTGTATTCATTAGTGTTTAGAAGCATCTCCCCCGACCCCCTGCCTTTTTAAAAACTTTGAGATCTACACCTGTGTTCTTGACAGCAGAGTCTACCGGAAATGTGACAGCTGGACAAGTCAAATCCTTAGCACACAGTGCACACTGTTATCACTCACTATTATGGATGTCTTATACTCCTTCAGTGACTTGCAAATAGAAACAGCTAGAAAATTTTGTGGTAAACAAATAAATGTCTTGAGTACACAAAGCTGTGTCACAAGCAGCAGAGAATACAGAACCGAATGCGTGCATAGTTTGGTCTATCAGGGCAGATGAATATTTCATAAATAGCTGCAAAAGTTGAACATAATAGATACTATGGGAATGGCAGACAAGGACAGGTTTATTCAAATTGCAATATCTGAAAAGACTTCAAGGAAGACAGAACGGTTCAGCTGGGTTTTCACTATTGCATGTCTTTGAACAGCAGATTTAAAGGCAAGGGAAGGCTTTGCTGGCCAAAACATGAAGGAAAGAAGCATAAATGAGGAGGACACGTTTAAGGGCAGCGCATAAACTGTGTGACTAGAATGTTCTGTTTGCATGCGCACTCATTTCAGTTTGGAACTCACGCACAAAGAATAAGCTTATAAAATTCTATTCTAGTCTAACGTAAAAATTAATCTAATCTGGGTGAATCTTAATCTCATCTGTAATCCTTACAACTATGAAGACAACTACTAATTAATGAGGATTTTGTTTGACAGGAAATGTGCTTAGTTCATTCAGTGTTATCATTTGTTTGTTAGTTTAACCCTTCTTAATGTACAAACTTATAATTCCATTTGGAAGACAGGTTTAAATAGCTGAGGACCTTGCCCCAAATTAAAGCAATTGCAAGTTGCAGAAGTATTCATTGCTGGTGTGGCTGACGGAGGAGCCTGGCAAAGAGTCAGACACGGCTGAGCAACTTCACTTTCTTTTTCTTTCGCTTATATTAACTTAAAAAGGAATAACATGTTTATCAAAAGGAATAATAATCAGGACTCTATTTTATAAAGTTTCTGTATTTCAGTTGAATACCAAATCCATTTTAAAATGTTATTTTTATTGAAACAGCTATCTTTTGGCATCTCAGATTTTGTGGATCAAAAGAAAAAGAAAAAAAAAAAGAGATGGAGATCCAATTTCCACTTTATTTACCTCATATCACAAATAGTTATCTCTTAACCATCCACGATGTGTTTGGGCATCATCAGCTTGTGATCATATCTAGCTGTAAATTTTATTACTGAGAAACAGGGTATTTTAAAGTAATACAGTGTATAGTGTTATCTCTGGAAAAATGCAATAAATGGAGATATACTCAAGAACAAGTCTTCAGAATTCTAATAACCACAGGCAATATTGAGGGGGATATGCACTAAGTCACTTCAGTCATGTCTCAATTTTGGAAAAATGTTCAATTCTGTCAGCTGTGGTAAACAAACTCATTTATCCCAAGTCTAACTCTGTGGCTAACTCTACAATTTTATGGCCAGTAAAAAGTAGTCAATTGCAGTTACTATCATAAACATTTGTGAGATAGATATTTAAACTAAACTGCATTCATTCTGGTCAGAAATGTGATATACACAGCATAAAGTCATTATAGAGATGTGCTCTGGAAATACTGTGCAGTGAGACTTCAATATTGCTGAGATAAAAACACGGTACATTCCTCTGGGAAAAGCTCTACTTCATTTCCTAATCAAAATAATGCTTGTTTGAGATATTCAAAAGGCTTTCCACAAAACTGTCTTCCAGACAGTCTCTGTGCAGTACTTACAGAATAATAGCATTTAAAGAATTGCTTTCAGAGAGAGTAAATCAAGGTCACCACTACACTTGGATATATTAAATGTTCAGACAGAAGGATACTGAAAAGAGTGGAAGACATGCGTCTGTGTGCATGTATGTGCACGCATGCAGATAGACATGCATGCAGTATGTGTATGTATATGTGGGATCTTACTGCATTTTCAATAATTAAGAAAGAGGACTTTGCTAAAGTTCAGAGATGCTGCAAAGGCATTTATTGAGCCCATCCCCTCACTGATGCTCCAGAAAAGGAAATGAGGCTGGGGCTTGCTAGTGGTCACGTGCTGCCCCCTCGTGATCACTTTTTTTTCTAGAATATTCCTAAAACAAGTTCACGCTTCCAGAACTGTACCGGGACTTATTCTCAACCTCATCAGCCTGTTGTTTATGTCATATTTTTTACTGTGGTAGGAACACTTAACATGAGATCTACCCTTTTCACAAAATGTTAAGTGTCCAATATCATGCTACCTACAAACCCAAGGGAGAAAATGAGCGCTCTAGAAACTTAATAATTATGTACAACTGAAACTTCATCCCACTGAGCAGCAATTCACACTCCCCCTTCCCCTTGCTCCCGACAACCACCACTGAACTCGGTTTCTGGGTTTGACTATTTCAGATTCCTCATCTAAGTGGAATCATGTAGTCTCTGTGTTTCTATGTCTGACTTATCTCAGCATAACGTCCTCCAAGCTCATCCAGATTGCCACATACGGCAAGACTTTTTTTTTTTATATAAGGTTGAGTAATATTTCATTGTATTAATTTTTTTCTTTATCCATTCATTTGCTGATGGACATTAAACTTATTCCTACAGCTTGAATCTTGTGAGTGAATGCTCCAATGAACACAGGATTGTAAAAATCTTTTTGAGATCAGATTTCAATTATTTTGGATAAATACCCAGGAATGGGATTGCTGGATCATATGACAGCTCTGTTTTTAATCTTTCTAGGAACCTCCATACTATTTTTTACAGTGGCTGGATCATTTTACATTGCCACCAGTGGTGTGCAAGGGCTCCAGCTTCTCCATATCCTCAGGGACACTTGCTATCCTTTGTGTGATAAAGCCGTCCTGACAGTGTGTCAGGTGACACTTCATCGTGGTTTTGATTTGCATTTCCTGGTGATTAGTGTTACTAAGTGTCTTTTCACGTGCCTGTTGGCTATTCAGTTTCTGCCCATTTTTAAATTAATTAATTCTTTTTTTCTTTGCTATTGAGTTAAAGGGATTCCTTACCTGTCTTCTACACTAATGCCTTATCAGTTATCTTATTTACAAGTGTTTTCTCAGTTCAGTTGAATGAGACGTTGTCCTTCCTCTGTTGATTTTCGTTCTTTAACTCTTGTCCCTCTGCCCGGTACACCCTTTTTCGGTTTGCTGCATCCTCATTATTTATTTTTACTGCCTGTGCTCTTGGTGTCATATCCAAGAAATAATCGCCAAGATCAAAGTTACGAGGTTTTTCTTATGTTTTCTTCTAGGGATTTTGTAGATTCAGGTCATGCATTTAGGTCTTTAATTCATTGTGGGTTCATTTTTGTGTGTATAAGATTAGAGTCTAAATTCCCTTTTCTGTGTGTGTGTGTATGCAGATAGAAAGTTTCCCCAACACTATTTGTGGAAGAATCTATTCTTTCCCCATTGCATGTTCTTGGCATCCTTGTTGAAGAATGGCTGACTGCATATACATGATCTTATTTCTGGATTCTCTATTCTGTATCAGTCTACGTGCTTGTCTTCCTGCTCACTTCATTTTTATGTATTTACAACAATCTATCTAGAAAGAGAAACTAAGAAAACAAACACTTTTACTACAGTCTCAAAATAATAAAATACACAGGCAGAAACTTAACCAAGGCAATGAAAAAACTATACACTGAAAACTATAAAACACTGATTAAAGAAATTAAAAAGACACAAACAAATGGAAAGACATATCACGTTTATATGTTGGGACAATTAACATTGTTAATATGTCCATACTGTCCAGTACGATCTATAGATTCAATGAAATGCTGTCAAAATCCCAAATGGACAGAAATATAAACAGTTTTAAAACACACTCAGAACTACAAAAGTCTGCAAACAGCCAAAACAATCTCTAGAAAGAAGAACCAAGCTGGAACTATCATTTCTTCTTTCAAAATATATTATTAAGCTATAGTATAAAGCAGTACACAATACATTTTAATTTTAGCTGTTGATAATTATGTTTTATTCACCTAATACTATCCAAAGTTCCCTGACTTTTACAAAATCAAATTTCATGATCAAGCTTTTCTTCTTGTATTATATATAGGATTTAATCCCTTGGGAATGCAGATGGATTTATTAAAATGTTTATCTTTCTCTGAAATTCTGAGCAATTATGCTGTTCTCCAGAATTTCCTGAAGCAACAGCCATTGAGTTATGCACTGAAAATACAGTTATTACCACTCTTACTAAAATACTTTCCAGTTTAGCCATACCAGAAAAAAAAGTTCTGGTCTTTAGTTTTCTCAACATCAAATTCTTGTAGTTCCTAATTTGAAACTGAGCTTTATTGAGGAAAAACATGGAAGAAAAAGGGAATCTGCATCAGTTATTTTCCCCATGTTTAACATCTAACAAAGTGGTAATACACACGCCAATGCTTGGAAGAATTATCTGAGTTACTCATTCCTTTCATATGCACGCTCGCCGTGTCTGACTCTTTGTGACCCTATGGACTGTAGCTTTCCAGGATTCTCTGTTCATGCAATTCTCTAGGTAAGAATACTGGAGTGGATTGCCATTCCTTTCTCCAGGGGAAGTTCCAGACCCAGAGATTGAACCTGGGTCTCCTGTATCGCAGGCAGATCCTTTACCATCTGAGCCAGCAGGGAAGCCCCATCTGACTCATAAAAGTTCCCAAAAGTTCCTTTTAAACCCATGTGTCTCTAAGCAATCAGGTTTACTCACCATAGTTCTTTCTGTTGGAGCACAGGTCTCTTTCATCTTAAGAGCAAACTGTTTTTTATTAAAAAGGCCAATATTTTATTGAAAATGCAGTTCAAACAATTCATAATCTAAGTATTTACTGCATTTGCTCAAAGACTCAGCTTCAGGGAAAGAATGGTCCACGTCATTGTGGAGGTGTTGGTACAGCTTTATGGCCATGCTGTCCACGCTGCTGGTCTTTATTATCCCCTCTCCACTGGGTTTTGCAAAGTGTATTATAAAGCTAAGCCTCATGTTGGGCAAAGTTAATGTATTGCAAAATGAGAACTGTGGTCAGAGAAATCAGCAATTAGGCTTAGAGTAGAGTAATCTGTATGCTACTGGGGAAGAGTGGACAAAAATTACTATTAGCTCCAGTAAGAATGCAGTGGCTGGGTCAAAGTGGGAATGACGCTTAGCTGTAGCTGTGTCTAGCGGTGGAAGTAATCCAGTGCTGTAAGAACAATATTGCATGGGAGCCTGGAGTGAATTAAGGTAAACCGGACGTGGTCAGGCAGGAGACAGCAAGATTGAGCATCACCATTCTAGGAACCAGTGAACTACAATGGCCGAGAATGGGTGACTTTAACTCAGATGACCATTATATCTACTACTGTGGGCAAGAATCCCTTAGAAAAAATGGAGTAAGAGAGTCTGAAATGCAGTACTTGGGTGCAATCTCAAAAACAACAGAATAATTTTCATTTATTTCCAAAGCAAGCATTTCAACATCATGGTAATGCAAGTCTATGCCCTAACCACTGATGCTTAAAAAGCTGAAGTGGACCAGTTCTACGAAGACGGACAACACCTAGAACTAACACCAAAAGAACCAGATGTCCTTTTCGTTACAGGGGACTGGAATGCAAAAGTAGGAGGTCAGGAGATACCTGGAGTAACAGGCATGTTTGGTCTTGAAGTACAAAATGAAGCAGGGCAAAGGCTAACACAGAGTTTTGTCAAGAGTGTTCCTTTTCCAACAACCCAAGAAATGTCTTTACACGTGGGCATCACCAGTTGGTCTGAAATTAGATTGATCATGTTCTTTGTAGTCAAAGATGGAGAAGCTTTATAAGCCAATAAAAGCAAGACCTGGAGCCGACTCATAGGAAAAGACTCTGATGCTGGGAGGGACTGGGGGCAGGAGGAGAAGGGGATGACAGAGGAGGAGATGGCTGGATGGCATCACTGTCTGAACTGACATGAGTTTGAGCAAGCTCTGGGAGGCCTGGTGTGCTGCAGTCTATGGGGCTGCAAAGAGTCAGACATGCCTGAGTGATTGAACAACGAGAACTATTTTTACTAAAATATTAATGTGAAAATTCTCATGTCCTTTCTCTTCACTGACACTTCCGTTTGAGACTGTGAATTCTCTTCCAAAAGGCTTCTGTTCGTTCTGCTCCACCTCTCAGTCCACCCTATTCTCACCTGTTTTTTAAAGCTCAGTGATCCTCACTGACCCTGGCTCAGGGATCAGCACTCTATTCCAGCACTTTCATCAATAATACTTCATGATCCTGCTTGTCATTTTCTACACTCATTTCTTCAGAATTTAACTACCATGTCAGTTGGTAAGCAATAAATTTACTCAATTCTTTTAGTGAATATTAACAAACCACCTACCGTTTAGGATTGACTTTAATTTTTAAAAATTTTCCTGTAGTGAGTGAGCAAAAACGAGTTGGTTTATCTCCAAAGATGCTTATATTGTAACAAAGGATGAAGACAAATGTGCACAAATGAAGAAGCAACGTAAAGAAAATAGACAACATCTAATGGAGATACAGTGGGACAAGCTAGTAAGGAAGCTTTTCTCAGGTGTTATTACTCAATTTGTAACTTGAAAGATGAGAAAAGACATGAGAAATGAATCCTAACACATCCTGTGCTGAAAAGAAATACCTAATAAGTTAAGAAGATGCATCAAGGCTGGTGGCTGCAGAATAATGAGAAGAGGGGAAAATGACTCTAAATACTGGAGGAGAGGTAAGCGCCAGTCAAACCAGACCAGGTAGGTTAAGAGAATTTTACTGAACAAAAATAATTCACTGAAGTGTTTCACACAATGAGTAACACCATGCTTGTTTATAAGATTACTTTGACTGAGGCTCTATAGAATTGACTAAAAAAAGGAAAAGAAAGAAAAATATGACGTGGATTAGAAGGTTAATACCATAGTCTGGGTGGGACATGATGGTCTATTTCAGCTGATGGCAATAGAAATAGAAAGAAATAGGGGTAAATTAAGCTGGGTACTTGATTTGGAATAAGTTACATAAAGTCTGCTTATGTGTCGGCCCTGGGGGCGTTAGAGGAGAGGGGGCACATTCTCAGGCATTGGCTTCCTGCCTTGCACTAGCGAGGGAATGGACGATCATGCCATTCATTGCAGGGGGCTAGCGGAAAACATCAAGAATTCAACGTTAGCTACAAGGCATGAGCTTAGAGAAGAGGACTGACCTAGAGAAACAAGTCTGGAGTTTATCAGAATATGGAGTCAGAAGTGAAGGAAATAGGAAAACAAACAGACAAACAAACAAACAACTGAGAAAAACTGGCCAGTAGCGCAGCCAGAAGCCTGGAATCACAGAGCATCCCAGGAAGAGAGGCGCGCGAAGCGCTGAGACCCGGAGCGCTGGGCGCCGCCCCCTGGCTCCCAACCCGGCCCTGCCAACGAGCCCAGGAACACAGCTTTCTGCAGAGGACTGGAGGAAACTCAGGTGACAGCGAGGCTCAGACGAGTGTATTAGCACTGAAGCTTCCTCCAAACCATGTCCTGATACAATGACGTCGCCATAGGCAGGAATTTCAGAGACCTGATTCTGAACAGAGAATTGGAAAAGTGTCACAGTCGAAAAGGGAATCATTCCAAAAGAACTGCACCACCTAATGGGAAAAACAGGATTCTGAACTGGGGAGAGGAACACTAAATTTTAAGATTTTAGAACCTTTTTTTTTTTAGGTCACTCAATTCAGTTCAGTTGCTCAGTCGTGTCCGACTCTTTGTGACCCCATGAATCGCAGCACACCAGGCCTTCCTGTCCATCACCAACTCCTAGAGTTCACTCTAACTCACGTCCATCAAGTCCGTGATGCCATCCAGCCATCTCTTCCTCTGTCATCCCCTTCTCCTCCTGCCCCCAATCCCTCCCAGCATCAGAGTCTTTTCTAATGAGTCAACTTTTTGCATGAGGTGGCCAAAGTACTGGAGTTTTAGCCTTAGCATCAGTCCTTCCAATGAACACCCAGGACTAATCTCCTTTAGGACAGATTGATTGGATCTCCTCGCAGTCCAAAGGACTCTCAAGAATCTTCTCCAACACCACAGTTCGAAACCATCAATTCTTCAGCACTGATTAGGTCATTTAGTGCAGTACAAAAGTGACATGAACCATGTCTTTTTATGGTTGCAATAATTTAAAGCTACCTAGCATGTCAAATTAAAGATAGGCTGTTAAAGAACAAAAGCATACCGACAGTGGTATAAATATTTAAGATGGAGGGAAGTGATGGTAGCAATTTTACTTTTTGCAGAATCCATCAGGCTTTAAAATTTTCTTTGAAACAGAGATTTGATTGGTCCTTCAGCATCATGTGAAATAAAGCCCGTGAACACACAGGAAACTGTAAGCTTCTCCACCAACACCAGATATTTGGTGATGCGCAGTTCAGTTCAGTTCAGTGCAGTCGCTCAGTCGTGTCCGACTCTTTGCGACCCCATGGACAGCAGCATGCCAGGCCTCCGTGTCCATCACCATCTCCCAGGGAGTTGGTGATGGCATCCAAACATCTCCAACATAGTGGTGTTACTATATTCTAAATTATCTAAACCATTATCTAACTTATTTGATTAATAACTACTCTAAAACATTATTAATCAAAAATCAAAGACAGATAATCTCTGCTAATACATGCTAAATCTGGCAGAAACAGAGATACAATGAAATGTAATTTGAGGACATAGTTCTGTACAAGTACTCAGTGGTGTTTAATAACTGTAAGACTCAGTTTAGGCTGTTAGGGATATTAAATGGAAGTCCTCTGTTCAGGCTTCAGAGAAAAGCAGGCACTCAGGCTTCTGACCTACTGGGACACTTACCTGAAGGCTTGCTTGCTGTGAGAGCAAGACAAGGAGCACCAGAGATAAGAAAGGAGGCAGGTCTTGGAATTGTTGAGTCCTAGAGGGGGTCTGACCAACTGAAACTAGGGCTTAACAACACTCCAAGATTTGCAAGACAAAGCAAACAGCATGGTAAGAAAGATTAACATAAAACCAGAGCAGCAGTTTGTGAGCAAACTGATCATCCTTTCAGTTTAAGGCCTGAGATTGTAAGTGGGAACCCTCAAACTACAAAGATAGGCAAAATAAGGTACAAAATGGTATGGACATAATAGAAGAAGAAGATATTAAAAACAGGTGGCAAGAATACAGAGAAGAACTATACAAAAAATATCTTCATGACCCAGTTTACCGTGACGGTGTGATCACTCACCCACGCCAGACAGCCTGGAATGGGAAGTCAAGTGGGCCTTAGGAAGCATCGCTACAAACAAAGCTAGTGGAGGTGATGGAATTCCGGTTGAGCTGCTTCAAATCCTAAAAGATGATGCTGTGAAACTGTTGCACTCAATAGGCCAGCAGATTTGGAAAACTCAGCAGTGCCCATAGGACTGGAAAACGTGTTTTCATTCCAGTCCCTCCATTCTCAAAGAAAGGCAATCCCAAAGAATGCTCAGACTACCGCACAATTGCACTCATCTCACATGCTCATAAAGGAATGCTCAAAATTCTCCACGCCAGGCTTCCGCAATACGTGAACCCTGAACTTACAGATGTTCAGGTTGCATTTAGACAAGGCAGAGGAACCAGAGATCAAATTGCCAACATCCACTGGATCATCAAAAAAGCAAGAAAGTTCCAGAAAAACACTTATTCTGCTTCTTTGACTACACTAAAGCCTTTGACTGTGTGGATCACAACAAACTGTGGAAAATACTTAAAGGGACAGGAATACCAGGCCACCTAACCTGCCCCCCAAGAAACCCATACGCAGGTCAAGAAGCAACAGTTAGAACCAGACATGGAACAACGGACTGATTCCAAATTAGAAAAAGTTTGTCAAGGCTGCATATTGTCACCCTGCTTAGCTAACTTATATTCAGAGTACATCATGAGAAATGCTGGGCTGGAAGAAGCACAAGCTGGAATCAAGATTGCTGGGAGAAACATCAATAACCTCTGACATGCAGATGACACCACACTTATGGCAGAAAGTGAAGAGGAACTAAAGGGCCTCTTGATGAAAATGAAAGAAGAACATGAAAAAGCTGACTTAAAGCTCAGTATTCAAAAAACTAAGGTCATGGCATCTGGTCCCATCACTTCATGATGAACAGATGGGAAAATAACGGAAACCATGACAGATTTTATTTTCCTGGGCTCCAAAATCACTGCAAATGTGATGAAATTAAAAAATGCTTGCTCCATGGAAGATAAGCTATGACCAACCTAGAGAGCATATTAAAAAGCAGAGACATTACTTTGTCAACAAAGGTCCATCTCATCAAAGCTATGGTTTTTCCAGTGGTCATGTATAAATGTGAGAGCTGGACTGTGAAGAAAGCTGAGCGCCAAAGAATTGATGCTTTTGAACTGTGGTGTTGGAGAAGACTCTTGAGAGTCCCTTGGACTGCAAGGAGATCCAACCAGTCCATCACAAAGAGATCAGTCCTGGGTGTCCATTGGAAGGAGTGATGTTGAAGCTGAACTCCAATACTTTGGCTACCTGATGGGAAGAGCTGACTCATTGGAAAAGACCCTGATGCTGGCAAAGATTGAGGGCAGGAGGAGAAGGGGGCGACAGAGGATGAGATGGCTGTATGGCATCATTGACTCGATGGACATGGGTTTGGGTGGACTCTGGGAGTTGGTGATGGACAGGGAGGCTTGGCGTACTGCAGTTCATGGGTTCGCAAAGAGTTGGACACAATGGAGGGACTGAACAACAACAACTCAAGCTGCAATTCTGAAGTTCCTCCAGTGGAACAGATACACTTCAGTGACCTTTTCCCAACTGGGCCTCCAGATTGCTATTACATAGGACTTCCCAGTGCGTTTGAGTCTGCCTGTCACTCAGAACCCAATTTGGAGATGTATGCACTGTTATTCCCCTTTACTATTCTGTCTTCCATTTAATGATTGCTTATTGAAAGTAAGATAGATAACTCTTTATTAAATATTGGAATGACTTATTTGTGTATAAGGAATGTTTTTTTTGTTGTTAACAGATCCTTCTAACCCAAGATGAAAGTTGAAACTTTCACTGAAACACTGACAAAATTTGCATTCAATCAGTCACAATGAAATAGCATTCTTTTCTGAAGTGGTTATATATTTATTTTTTTTTCAGTGTCTCGTCTAAGAATTATTAAAATCAATGTTCCTGAATTGATTTTTTTTCAGTCACCTGAAATTTCGTCTGACACAATCTATGGCTGGTTGTGAACTTATTTAATTAATTCCCTTGTCAAAAGGAACCTAAAATGTTCAGAGGAATATTCTGGTAAGTTTAAACGTCTTTTATTATATCTAGCACTTAGCTGCATGGATTTTCTTCAAAATTAGTATGAGGAAAAATGGAGAAAGCGCTCCATCGTGTGGTTAAAGCTGAGCAATACAACGGCGGTAGAGGCGCAGTGGATTTTCAGCATCTTACTGACAAACCGATTAGAGTAAAGCAGGCCGAGGGAACAGAGCACAGGCCGCGGCCGGCGCCCAGGGCCCCGCCGGGGTCCGGGGCTCAGGTCCGGGTGCTCAGGTTTCCCCGTCTTCTGCGCGGGGCCCTCGCTCGGGCTCGCGTGGGTGCAATCGCTCAGTCGTGTCGACTCTGCGGCCCCACGGGCCGAGCCCCCGGGCTCCTCTCTCCAGGGGATGCTCCAGGCAACAGCGCTGGAGCCGGCTGCGGGCCCTCCCGCGGCTTCTTCCCACCGGGGCTGAAGCCCGCGTCCCCCGCGTGTCCCGAACCAGCGGGCGGGCCCTGACCATGGGCGCCCCCTGGGCAGCCGTCCTCTGCGGCTGCTGCTGCTGCTGAGGCGCTTCAGTCGAGTCTGACTCTGTGCGACCCCGTAGACCGCAGCCACCAGGCTCCCGTCCCTGGGATTCTCCAGGGAAGAACGCTGGAGCGGGCTGCCATTTCCCTCTCCAATGCATGAAAGTGAAAGGTGAAAGAGAAGTCCTCTAACTGACTGCAAACCATCCTTCCCAGAGTCTGTAATTCTCGATTCCATGTGCCCACCTCGCACCCTCTGCTTAACGCACCCAATTGAAAACTCCCTGCCCACACTTCCGCAAGAGAACTTTTATGAAGGTCAGTGACGATCTTAATATTAAGAGAATACAAATTCAATTCTGCTGCTGTCGGCGGTTTACCACTGGAAAAAGTGAAACTCAAGGGTGTTTTGCAAACTACTCATTGGGAGTTTTATTAATTTCACAAACGCATCTGTTCTAATCGCTATACTTCCCATACATAACAAGCAATGCCTTTTAAAACTGAATATGGTAGTAGTTATTTCATGCGGTGAATTAGATCAAGCTATTGTGTCATGCTTTTGAGCTAATATTGTAATTTAACTCATCAATTCTTTAACTAATGCACAACCTGTTCCCATTGAAATTGTAAACAATAAAATAACAAATACCACTGCGTGTCATAACTGAGGAACAGAACTGATCTAATATTTGGAAATGGAATGAAACTAAGAACAAGTTCTTCACACAGGGCCACATTCAAATTTCTGTTAGGCTTATCACTATTATTATTAGTTGTTACTAAGAACTTTGTATATTGCAATAATGATTAATTTTTAGTTAGCCACACATCTTGAATTTTGAATACATGTGATGTGCACAAAGTCTTCAAAAGAGATAGTCACTTAAAATTTTACAAGACTATCTCATAAAACTATGGCCTCTATCTAATTCTCACTTTATACAAGACCTTAGATCCATCATCTAATACTTTATGCCCATACAGGTAACAACTTGGGAGTTTTACTCCAAATCTTATGCCTTGAAATAAGAATGGGTCTGTTTTTCAAACCCCAAAATACTTTTACATGCTTTATTTCCCATTATATACTACATTAGCCTTTCATGGCCACAGGACTTTATGTTGGCAGAGTTTACACACCACATAGATGCTTGGATCTTTCTCATAGGATAGTAAGGAAATCAGGGGTTTATTCTATGAGCTTTAAAGGACTTTTCTAGAAAAATTATACCAGTGCCCATGAGATTCTGTGGAGCACACGGCCTATCTTCTCACCCAGGCACACTAGCCCTCAAGGAATTCTTTCTCAATATTTGTGGCTTCTGTTTTTCTGGGAAATTCTGACCACCTCTGTAAAAACCTGCCCAGAGTTCAATGGCTCCGATTAGGTTGTAAAGATTGTTCAGCGCCTGGGATATGGTCTGGCCAGTAAATAGTGAATGTCCATGTCTGAGACTGAATTCTGAGTTGGAAGAAAATCACTCTTCAGATTTATCTGACATTATCAATAAAGCAAACACTTCTATATTTTCCCTAGAGTAAAATCTGAAGAAGGCTTTCATGCTGAAATACAACTCGGGACTAGCTTTTCGTCTGCATCTCTCTAGGTTATTACCTGCCACCCACTGCTGTCTCTGCTTTGAGGCATCAAACGCCTGTCCTCTCCTGTTCACAGAAGCGCAGCTCCAATCCTCACTCACCCTATGCTGCCTTGAATGGTTCCCTCCACAGCTCCATTATGGACGCAGCATCAGTTTTCTGTGGCTTCTCCTGATTCATTTCATACATTCAAGATTTTAACTCAAATATTTAAACGATCTATCTTAGTAAAATGATTATACAGATACAGTTTCATGAATAATCAGTGCTATGTCTAGAGAAGCCTTTGCTAAAGGGTAAATTAGCTCCACAAAAAAGGGACCTAAAAATAATGCCCGAATTAACACACCCTAGATTTAGGAATCTGCATAACGTTGACATCACACACATTCAAAATAGTCACTTTCCAGAGGGTGTGTTGAAATGTAGAACCCACCCTTTACAGTCTGTCTTAGCCTCCTTGGTGATTG
>SJYC01086293.1:0-11445 GCA_006408675.1 Madoqua kirkii | reverse complement strand
AGGAAAATATTTGAGAGATGATAATATTTATCCTTCAATTGAGTAAGGCAGAGTAATTCTTCACAGTGTAAAATGAAGAAAATGGTGCTCAGAAAAGTTAAAAAAAAAAAAAAAAACTTCTGAAGATCTCAAAAGAATCTTCATTAGACTGAGGGACTTCTATGCACCAAGCACAACAGGAACCTAAACCTGAGAAATTGTCATGTCAGGAGAAGCATGGGAATGAGTTCTTTCTAATGTAGAGTTAAACCTAAACGAGAATTTATCAGAGAGATTACTGATATCCCATGACAGCCCAGCATTTACACAAAGCCCTAGCTCTCCGTGGACAAGACAGACAGCGTATGTCACAGTGAGTCCACAGCCCGCCGTGTGGTTGGCTGGTTCTGTGACACTGTGACCTGCACAGCGGCCCTAATAGAACCTGAACTTGACCTACGCTCTGCCATTTTCAGAAGTGACTGACCAGAGGCTCCATGTGCATTTTGCACTGTTGCTGCTGTTTAGTCGCTTGGTCGTGTCCAACTCTGCAGCCCCATGGACGGTGGCCTGGCAGGCTCCTCTATCCATGGGATTCTCCAGGCAAGAATGCTGGAGTGGCTTGCCATTTCCTTCTCCAGGGGATCTTCCCAGCCCAGGAATCGAACCCACGTCTCCTGTGTCTCCTGCCTCGGCAGGTGGGTTCTTTGCCCACTGAGCCATCGTAGCCAGCTCTGACCTGAAGCACTGGCCTCATTGGAGAGGTTTTTAGAAATACGGCCTCGCAGGCTGCACTCAGGTCTTCTGGGTCAGAAGCTGCACCACTGACAGGATCCCTGGGTAGCAGGTGTGCACGTTAACTCTGACGAGCACTGATGCACTGAGGCCAGGACTGGGTCTGCATCTTCACTTTGCTGACTACTCTGTGAGTTTGGGCAGACCGCATAACTTCTCTAAGTCCCAGAGTCTTCACTTGCAAGATGTGGAAAAGAGCAGTTACTAAATTAAACATCACAGCATGATACTTAGTGCAGTGACATGTACGTGGGAAGAGCTGGCCAACGTTAGCTCCATATTACCATTGCCATTACATGATGGCCTCCCTATATATTTATAAAGCTATATAAATAGCTTTGCTGCTTCTGCAGTTATAAAGATATTCAGGGGCTTAAAGCTTTGCCTAACTCCTTCTCAAATGCATTACTTTATTTTAATGGATTCCTGTGTGTGAAGCATCTCAGTCATGTCCAACTCTTGGCGACCTATGGACCAAAGCTTTAGGGCCAGCCAGGCTCCTCTGTCCCTGAGATCCTCCAGGCGAGAATACTGGAGTGGGTTGCTATTTCCTCCTCCAAGGGATCTTCCCGACCCAGGAATTAAAGCCCTGTCTCCTGTGTCTCCTGCATTGCCAAGCGGATTCTTTGCCGCTGGGCCCCTCTGAAGAGTCAGTGTCTTGCACCTGGCAAGTAAGTATTCAGTATATTCTAACGATTGTTTTCAGGATTATTATGAAAAGTCAGGAAAATGTCTTGTGAGCTTTCTGCCAAAACTTTCTGATTACCTTTAGAATCAATTATTTCTTGAAAGGATGAATACATGGTAAAACATTTTTAGGGCTGGGTATTTTTAAAGAAGTGAGCCTTTTATGTTTCTATTCTTTGCAACTAAACTTACTGTGCTAACATTTATTTTTTTAAAGGATTCATTCTTTGATCTTATGAAAACAGAGACTCAGCTTTCTGATTGTAATTCTATAAGACAAGCATAATTCTTTCCATTTAAGATCTTTTACATTGAAATTCTGTGTTTACCTATATATTTTATATTTTCCAGCATCTGATTTCCTTAATCAAAGTAATACATAAACCCCTCATCTTTTCAAGAGCTTTTGCACTCCATGAACTTGGATCATAAGTAAACACTCTGCAACCAGCTTCAAAGGAAGGAGTGAACATAATCCATTCTACACAGTGTATTTTACTACCATAACTAAATTGTATTTACTGGAAAATATAAGCGGTTTACATGCAGTGACCATCTTTTGCTTTGCACGGTGCCACTCTGGGTTCATTCGAAGCTTACATTAGCAATGCTGTTCTAAGTACATTGAACAAAGTTGTCATGTTCTTTTAATCCCTTGTTTACTCAGAGCATATGTGAATGATTTTTGTAATTTTCCATCTTACACCGAACCACACAAAACAGCCCTCCCAAAGTAACACAGAGATGTACATTTTTCAAAATTCTCATATTGCGCTAACAAAAATCAAAGGAAATGTGATACCTCAAATAAAAGAATCATATGCTCTCCGAAAAGAATACTGAAGCTTACTGATTTTTACTGTGTCTTGTTCTGGAGCACAGCAATAGGCTGGATCTATTTTCTTTCTCATAGTCACTCCCCAAAGCAGGCAACGGCTGCCTATTGGCTTCACGAAATGCATCAGAAGTCTTGTTCTGGCTCAGAGACAAGCACCGTAGGCTCTGCTAACAGAGCACACATGTGAGATTCTGCACAGGCACTGCGCTTTTCTGCTGTGCTTTTGCGACAGCTGCCTTCTGGTGATGGATATGCCCAGGCATTCGTGACTTGAGTTACACATTGAAAACCGCACTAGCCACTTTTGATACTGTTTTTGTAATAAATAACTTGTTTTTTTAGGTCTCACAGATGACACCAGAGCCAGAAATCCTAAATAAAAATAAATATATTTGACCATGAGAAACAAAAATCCTCTAAATAGAAAACTTCTATATGGCAAGCAGACAAACCACAATCCAAGAGAAAAAGTTCAGCCTATATTAGAAAATGGACTAATAGCATTACTAAGAAAGAGGTCTGATTAGTAAGACAAATATACAAGGAAACATTACCAAAGACAGCGATAGTGAATTCATAGGAAAACAAAGACAAATAATCAAAACCATAGGAAAAAACTGAAGCTCAAAAAAAGAGAATCCCATATTTTATCCACCAAAACGATTACTCTGTGTTATGGGGCTGTGTACCCACAGCTGTACAATTACATATTGTAATTGTAAAATTTCTAAACTGTTCTCAAGATCACAACATATCTCTAGGATAGAGGAAGTATGGATCAATGAACTACGATGAAAAGAAAGCTGATGGAAAATATTTCTGAAAACAGAAATGTGATATGTAAATGCCTAACAGAAGGCTTGGCCACATAATTATTGCATTAATGAAACATGCCACAGATTCATATGATCGACCATTCATTTAACTTACAAATATTTATTGAGTGCCTACTGTGAGTTGGGCTTCTCTGGAGCCTCAGATGGTAAAGAATCTGCCTGCAATGCAAGAGACCTGGATTCGATCCTGGGGTCGAGAAGATCCCCTGGAGAAGGAGAAGGCAGCCCACTCCAGTATTTTTGCCTGGGGAATGCCATGGACAGAGGAGCCTGGTGGAATACAGTCCATGGGGTCACAAAAGAGTTGGACATGACTTAACAGCTAACACGACTGTGAGCCAGGCGTTAAGCAAGGGATAATGTGATGAAAATACCCAGATAAAATCCCAACTTTCATATGTGCTTGTGAACATACACACACACATGAACACATAAACACAGAGACCTCTGCATCTCGCCTGAGGCTGTACCTAACACCCAGCGGCCGCGTTATAGGAGCTCTGGATGGGGGCCCATCTAGACAGTGCTTGCTAAAACTCTCCTGGTTTAAAAATCAAGGAACTGCATTCTGGGACCTCCTTCAGGCTCAGGAAAACTGGGATGTTTTCACCCTTGGAAGAAAAAGTATTGGCAAAAAAGAAAATATTAGCAGTATATCACTGCTAATTTTTATAAAAATGATTACCTTACTTCTTTGATATATATAATAATTTCTAGGATGTTAATGACCTCTATGCATTAACCCATAAGTCACTTACTGGAAAACCCAATTGAATAAGATATTTATAAAAAGTATCCGAAGGCCTAGTCATAGAACATCCCTTCTAGATCTTTGCAAGGTAAGATAAACCATGATAAAATCCCGCCGTGGATGTGGGCGTTGAGGTCTGAATGCCTGAGAGAATCAGCGTGCCAGGAGCAGCAGTGGCGCAGCGCTGGGAGCTTAGTTTCTAAAGTCTTTCTCCATTGAGCAGCATCACGAGCTCCCTGGAGAGAGGCCGATTCTGGGACTGGGACGGGGGAAGACAGCACGAGCCAGGAATATCCTGGAACATCCACCAGAGAGTCAGAAAGTTCTGCAGCACAGGCGTGCCCACGCGCACGCACACACACACACACACACACACACGCACGCACGCAAACCCTGAAGGGGCTATGTCGAAAAGCACAGGGCCCACCTGAGAGAGCTCCGAATGGTCAAAGCTGGAACAGTGTGAGTGACTGTTTAGTTCAGTCATTCAGTCATGTCTGACTCTTTGCGACCCCATGGGATTCTCCAGGCAAGAATGCTGGGGTGGGTTGCCATTCCCTCCTCCATTAATTATTTCCCTTTAAGAACCTGCTAACAGTTAAGATCATTCTCAAAAAAAGGAGCAAGAAGAACCCTAGATGGGACTATGAAGCAACTCCACAAAAAACGAAAGCCAGCACGAGGAGCCACTCAGGAGGCAGGCAGGGGCCCAGGACGGGTCCCTAGTCATTCAGTCATGTCTGACTCTTTGCGACCCCATGGGATTCTCCAGGCAAGAATGCTGGGGTGGGTTGCCATTCCCTCCTCCATTAATTATTTCCCTTTAAGAACCTGCTAACAGTTAAGATCATTCTCAAAAAAAGGAGCAAGAAGAACCCTAGATGGGACTATGAAGCAACTCCACAAAAAACGAAAGCCAGCACGAGGAGCCACTCAGGAGGCAGGCAGGGGCCCAGGACGGGTCCCACCGGGGCGGGGAGACGGGACTCCAGGGGCAGCGGCGCTGGGCGGCACCAGGACCTCCGCGGGAGAGAAGCATCCACAGACCAGCGGAGCTCTCCCGGCCCAGCTCCAGCGGTGGCGGGCGGTGAGGCAGGAGGGTAACGCAGGCGCTGCGGGGCCTGGGTCCCCTCTTCCCATCCCAGACCTGGTCCTTCATGGGGCGCTGTGGCCTCACCTGAGGGCACCTGGGTGCACGTGCTCCAGGGCCAGCGGAGTCCACAGCCTTGGCCAACAGCGGCCCCGGGGCCACCGCAGGCCTTGGGGTTCCCCGCCCCCTCGGGGAGAGCGAACCTGGAGGGGTGGCTCCAGGCCGTTGGAGCTGGCTTGGAGCCTCTGGATAGGAAATGTGAGGGTCTCCAGTATTGAGGTTGCAATTTAGAACAAACGACTCAGTGAGTGTCTGTGAACAGCCGCTGCCTATAAATCCTCTGCTCTTAGAACTCAAGGTGGTATCTGCAAAAATTGAGAATAAGAGCTTAAGAACTTAGCAACAACTTGATGGAGTAGTTTTATGTCTGTTGAAACTAAGAATAAAAAAAAAACAATTGGAAGTTTACAATTTGTATATCTCTTAAAATAAAATTTATCCTTCTAGGAATTTATTTTTTATTGTTTTTTTTTGTTTTTTGTTTTTTTTTCAAAAATACTGATGCTGTCCTTCCCCCACCGGGTCCAGAAGTCTATTCTCTCTGTCTGCATCTCCTTTGTTGCCCTACAAACAGGGCCACCTTCACCATCTTTCTAGATTCATATATATGCATTAATATATGATACTTGTCTCTTTGGGTGAAAGCCAGCACGAGGAGCCACTCAGGAGGCAGGCAGGGGCCCAGGACGGGTCCCACCGGGGCGGGGAGACGGGACTCCAGGGGCAGCGGCGCTGGGCGGCACCAGGACCTCCGCGGGAGAGAAGCATCCACAGACCAGCGGAGCTCTCCCGGCCCAGCTCCAGCGGTGGCGGGCGGTGAGGCAGGAGGGTAACGCAGGCGCTGCGGGGCCTGGGTCCCCTCTTCCCATCCCAGACCTGGTCCTTCATGGGGCGCTGTGGCCTCACCTGAGGGCACCTGGGTGCACGTGCTCCAGGGCCAGCGGAGTCCACAGCCTTGGCCAACAGCGGCCCCGGGGCCACCGCAGGCCTTGGGGTTCCCCGCCCCCTCGGGGAGAGCGAACCTGGAGGGGTGGCTCCAGGCCGTTGGAGCTGGCTTGGAGCCTCTGGATAGGAAATGTGAGGGTCTCCAGTATTGAGGTTGCAATTTAGAACAAACGACTCAGTGAGTGTCTGTGAACAGCCGCTGCCTATAAATCCTCTGCTCTTAGAACTCAAGGTGGTATCTGCAAAAATTGAGAGTAAGAGCTTAAGAACTTAGCAACAACTTGATGGAGTAGTTTTATGTCTGTTGAAACTAAGAATAAAAAAAAACAATTGGAAGTTTACAATTTGTATATCTCTTAAAATAAAATTTATCCTTCTAGGAATTTATTTTTTATTGTTTTTTTTTTTTTTTTCAAAAATACTGATGCTGTCCTTCCCCCACCGGGTCCAGAAGTCTGTTCTCTCCGTCTGCATCTCCTTTGTTGCCCTACAAACAGGGCCACCTTCACCATCTTTCTAGATTCATATATATGCATTAATATATGATACTTGTCTCTTTGGGACGATTTGAGAGAGTAGAATTGAACCATTTACATTGCCATATGTAAAACGGATAGCCAGTGGGAATTCAGTGTACGATGCAGTGGGGCGGGATGGGGAGGGAGGTGGGAAGAAGGTCGAAGGAGGGGACATATGCATATCCAGGGCCGATTAGCATGGCTGTATGGCAGGCAGAGACCATCGCAAGATCACAACGTGATTACCCCACAATTAAACAGAAAATAAAATTTAAAATATATTGATCTTGGTGTTCATGCTAAGTCGTTTCAGTATACATGCATGCTCACTGTTAAGGATCAATATATTTTTAAATTTTACTTCATTTTTTAGTGGAGGATAATCCAGTCCTAAACAAAATGGGGGACAAAACTGGGTCCTTCCCCCAAGAGAGTCTGAGAAACACTGTTGAGAAGGATGCAAATTCAGATGCACACACACCCTTGGAGCTGCAGACTCCTCACCACATGAGGAGAAAAACAGGTGGAAGACAGACTGGGGCTCTTAAAGATCAGGGTCCAGTGGGCAAAATATTGCTCAGTCTGACCGAACCGCCCTGCTTTCTACAGTTTCACAATGGATGAAAGCAGAGTTTGAGCTCTGATTAGGATTTCTAACTATGAGCTCAGGTATGTTGGAACGAATTTGAGAAAATTGTACATATTTGATCTCTGATTTTGAGTGAAAAAGCTGATTATTGAAACAGGCTTTGTAAACAAGAACATTTTTTTCACATGATGAGTGAAAATTAATTTGTCAAGTGTATGAGAATGAATTGGCTTCATTCACAACCACGTGTGTTAGTCACTCAGTTGTGTCCTACTCTTTGAGACCCCACGGACTGTAGCCCACAAGGCTCCTCTGTCCATGGGATTCTCCAGGCAAGAGTACTGGAGTGGGTTGCCATGCCCTCCTCCAGGGAATCTTCCAGACCCAGGGATCAAACCCAGATCTCCTGCATTGCAGGCAAATTCTTTACCATCTGAGCCACCAGGGAAGCCCATCCATGACCATAATAGAGAAAAAAAGTTTCAAACTCTAAGTCTTGATATGATGTCCCTCAAACACTCCTTTTGGATACAAGAAGTGCCTCAGCATTATACAACAGCAAGCGTTTACAGATGGCCTCTGCTTTTGATAGTTGGACTTAGTATTTCTTGCTTTAAGATGGTGTTGAAGTGATACAGATCCAGTGGGAACCATACTGTGAATTTTCATCTTTTTTCAGGCTAATAATATCTGGTCCCAGGTTCTCTCATGACGCTGACATCAAGCTGCGGCTTCCAATCAGCCATGTGGTCACGAGGTTAAACTCCTGATGCCGTTATTACTATGACTAGCTGGACCCAGCTGCTCTTAACTGTCAACATAGTATTCAACACGTCATATGAGATATCCAACACTTTATTATAGAATAGGCTTTGGGTTAGAAGGCTAATGTAAGTTTTCTAAGCATGTTTCAAGCTAACTAGACTACACTATGATGTTCAGTAGGTGAGGTGTGTAAAATGCATTTCTGCTTTACAGTATTTTCAATGAATGATGGTTTTGGTCAGGATGTAACCCCATTATAAGTTGCAGAGGATCTGTACAGTGTTACGTCTCTTAAAATGATCTGCTACATCACTTCAGACAATTTGAATTTCTTATGTTGGCTCTTTTTGATTTCAAATTTTGGAGTCTTAATGCCGTCTGGAGAAGGGAATGACAAGCCACTTCAGTATTCTTGCCTTAAGAACCCCATGAACAGCATGAAAAGGCAAAATGATAGGATACCAAAAGAGGAACTCCCCAGGTCAGTAGGTGCCCAATATGCTCCTGGAGATCAGTGGAGAAGTAACTCCAGAAAGAATGAAGGGATGGAGCCAAAGCAAAAACAATACCCAGTTGTGGATGTGACTGGTGATAGAAGCAAGATCTGATGCTGTAAAGAGCAATATTGCATTTGGAGAAGACTCTTGAGAGTCCCTTGGACTGCAAGGAGACCCAACCAGTCCATTCTGAAGGAGATCAACCCTGGGATTTCTTTGGAAGGAATGATGCTAAAGCTGAAACTCCAGTACTCTGGCCACTTCATGAGAAGAGTTGATTCACTGGAAAGACTCTGATGCTGGGAGGGATTGGGGGCAGGAGGAGAAGGGGACGACAGAGAATGAGATGGCTGGATGGCATCACGGACTCATGGACGTGAGTCTCAGTGAACTCCAAGAGATGGTAATGAACAGGGAGGCCTGGTGTGCTGTGATTCATGGAGTCGCAAAGAGTTGGACACGACTGAGCGACTGAACTGAACTGAATGCCGTCTTTAACTGTATGCCAATTTAAAATTTAATTTTGAAGGCAAACTTAATAAATACTTTTTTTATCCTTTATGTGGATTTTATATTTATATTTGTATATATGCATATAATTTTTATATATAAATTGAAAAGTGAAAGTATTAGAGGCTCAGTTATGTTTGACTCTTTGTGACCCCATGGACTGCAGCCTGCCAGGCTCCTCTGTCCATGGGATTCTCCAGGCAAGAATACTGGAGTGGGTTGCCATGCCCTCCTCCAGGGGATCTTCTCAACCCAGGCATCCAACCCAGGTCTCCCTCATTGCAAGCAAATTTTTTACCATTTGAGCCACCTGTATATAAATTATACTTACTTAAAACTGGTCTATCGCCAAAGTTTCAATCTTTCAGCATAAATTACTTTTATGGTTTTTAATGAGATAATTATTAGTCATATAGTCATCAGCAAACTGTGTATTTAAATAGGAGTTAAACAGTCTTAGGAGGCCTATTTCTTCTTGATGTAAAATGGATTTTGTTTTTTATTAAAAAAACCTTGAAAATAGACATATTTTTGTACTCTGTGGTGAATGAAATTTTAGGAGCAGGGATAGATTTAATGTTAATTATAAAATAGTATTAGATGAAGGTTTTAAAGTTGTATGTGTTAGGGAAAAAGGAAAGAAAAAATATATACTGAGAAGATAATTATATTGAGAATAAATATATTCTAAGTCATACTCTTCTCGATGCTTCCATAAATAACCATATTGTTAGAGCATTAAATGGTTTCTAAAGATCTGTCTCTGTCTCAGTTTACTCTCACGGTAACTGCATCAGAGAGGCAGAGCGAAAAGCTCACACCCCATCTTATGTGTTTCCGAAGCATGAGAAACGTGTGGGCAGCTCACTCACCCTGTGACCCGCCCAGCAGTGCCCAGGCTTGCTAACCTGCCAGGGTCCTTTCTCCACTGCTGGGTGATCATTGCTGAGTCAAACTTTGTTAATTTTCTCTAACCTGGAACATGAGATGTATTCCTGCAATTTAAAATCCTTTTTAGGGTCTGAATTTATATTTAATGCCTCTCCAACCAAGATTACTTTTATAAATGTTCCTAAGTTTAGTAATGAATGGTTGCAGATTCTATCTATGCTCTGGCTGGAGAGGGTCAAAGGAAATGAAGCAAGCGACCAGCTAAAAACGAACACATATCGCTTCTTTTTCACCTTCTACTGCTTTTTCAGAAGAAAGGAGAGGGAGGGAAAGACAAGCAGAAGAAAACAAGAAGGGATGGGAAGGAACAAAAAACGAGAGAGAGAAATGCTGTTTTAATTTTATTAAAATTAAAAAAAGATTAAATACTATGGAGAAGGAAATGGCAACCCACTCCAGTGTTCTTGCCTGGAGAATCCCAGGGACGGGGGAGCCTGGCGGGCTGCCGTCTATGGGGTCGCACAGAGTCAGACAGGACTGAAGCGAGTTAGCAGCAGCAGCAGCCACAGACGCTATGAAACAACTAAAGTGTAGCAATCACCTGAAGAACGCATGTTTATCATCTGGAATCACAACACACGCACACACACACCCAGCCACACACACACATGCCACTTCTAGAAGGACGGCATTGCTTTCTCAGTGGACAGTAACACTCTTCATAGCAGCAGCAGCCACAGACACTATGAAACAACTAAAGTGTAGCAATCACCTGAAGAACGCATGTTTATCATCTGGAATCACAACACACGCACACACACACCCAGCCACACACACACATGCCACTTCTAGAAGGACGGCATTGCTTTCTCAGTGGACAGTAACACTCTTCACTGAATGGAATGCTGAGAAGTCATTAACGCAGGAGCAGAATTAGAACTCAGTTCTGTGACTCCATGTCTTACCTCTATACCACAGTGTTTTTTGCTCCATATAATGACCTTAAGCATGTTTAGTTATAGTATATTACTCTTTAATGACTAGACATTTTAGAGTCCTCTTGCCAAAAAAAAACAAACAAACCATTATCACAAGACAACATCTATTAACAACGTAAACCCCCAGGGCCATGAATAAAGGTCCCTAGAACAGCAACATCAGGTTGGATAAACATTTGGAAGCTTACACCCACCATATCTGAGTTATGTGTGTGCAGGGGCAAGATCCTCTGCTTCTGGATAGAAACACTTAAAATACACAGCTACCTTTAAAGGAGCATCAAAGTATATAATAAGCAATGAAGTGATTCAGGACGCCATCCTATTTTCTCTATACACAGAATGACATCAGGCTCTAGAGCTATATTCTTGCGCTTTTAAGTAAAATAACATAAAATACGCCTTCAGTCTTGCTCAGTCCCGAGATTTCAGACACAAATGCAACCCCCCACTGAATGCAGAGCATGGTCACGAGTGCTTTTGGCGTGTTCCTGCTCAAACAATGGAGGGACAGATGATTTGCTGGCAATGATACATATTCTATCCAATGACTGAAGGAATCGCTCAATTCCGTCCTTCAGGTCAACTTACTAGAGAAAACTTCATGAAAAAGGAAGGATGTCAGCACTGCTTTCTTAAAAAAGGAAGGTGTTTACTGTGTGTGGGAGAGTGCAGGGGCGTCCCAGGAATAGGGAC
>SJYC01086291.1:0-47498 GCA_006408675.1 Madoqua kirkii | reverse complement strand
TCAGATATGCAGATGACACCACCCTTATGGCAGAAAGTGAAGAGGAACGAAAAAGCCTCTTGATGAAAGTGAAAGAGGAGAGTGAAAAAGTTGTCTTAAAGCTCAACATTCAGAAAACTAAGATTATGGCATCCAGTCCCATCATTTCCTGGCAAATAGATGGGGAAACAATGGAAAGTGTCAGACTTTATTTCTTTGGGCTCCAAAATCACTGCTGATGGTAACTGTAGCCATGAAATTAGAAGAAACTTATTCCTTGGAAGGAAAGTTATGACTAACCTAGATAGCATGTTCAAAAGCAGAGACATTACTTTGCCAACAAAGGTCTGTCTAATAAAGGCTATGGTTTTTCCTGTGGTCATGTATGGATGTGAGAGTTGGACTGTGAAGAAAGCTGAGCAAAGAATTGATGCTTTTGAAGTGTGGTGTTGGAGAAGACTCTTGAGAGCCCCTTGGACTGCAAGGAGATCCAACCAGTCCATCCTAAAGGAGATCAGTCCTGGGTATTCACTGGAAGGACTGATGCTAAAGCTGAAACTCCAATACTTTGGTCATCTCATGCAAAGAGTTTACTCATTGGGAAAGACTCTGATGCTGGGAGGGTTTGGGGGCAGGAGGAGAAGGGGACTACCGAGGATGAGATGGCTGGATGGCATCACTGACTCGATGGACATGAGTGAACTCTGGGAGTTGGTGATGGACACGGAGGCCTGGTGTGCTACAGTTCATTTGGTCGCAAAGAGTCATACGACTGAGCGACTGAACTGAACTGAGACATAGTTTTAGTATCTTTCTCACTGCTTATTCTCCATCGTAGGCCTTCTGCCAATTTATAGAATGTTCCAGCCTCTACCTTTTTGAAACATTTAATAATTCCTGATCCTCATGCTTATGATATCATTACTTTCAACACTTCATGTGGCTGAGTCTTTCTCATCCTTTAAGTCTTAACTTCAAGGCTGTCTTTTTAGTGTGACCTTTTCAGATCATCCATTATAAACTATTGTCCCCATCACTGTTTTCAATGATAGAATTCTATTTTATTTTACTCATCACAAGTTTATCTCCTTTCCCTGACTTTTAAAGCAGTCTGCTTCCCTTACTCAACTGTAAGCACAGTGAATGTCAGGAGAAGTCTTCAACTCCAGCAGTAGCCTTGTTCTCACACACATCACGTGCTCAACAACTGCTGCTTTAGTGGATAAACGGACGTGAGTACAGGGGCAGGACAGCTAGGGAACAGGTCACATAACCAAGCAAAGGTCAGGAAGTGCCATGCTGAAAGCATGCACTAAATCCTAAAAGTTCTGGAAAATCCTGGAAGGATCTTCGTGAACACATGGAACCGATGTGTATTTCAGTATAGAAAATCCCTTGGGAGAAAACGCAGGGGAACTGATTGAAGTCAGGGCAGGCTTAATTCAGGGAGATCTATCAAGGGCCTGCTGCAGGAATTCAGGTGATGAATGCTGCAAGAGAGTAAGCTAAGTGAGCAGCTCAGGGTGGCCTGACTAGACTCCTGGGTTATCACAAATGGACAGAGGTTGGTGCATGACTAGAAACGAAAAGAGGATGTAGAGAAATCTAGAAGGACTTCTTAGGCTCCTGACGTGGACAGCTGAGACGATTACAAAACAAAATTTGTGCGTGAAGATAAGAAGGAGGTATTGAGTGGTTTGAGCTTAAATTGCTTTTGGATGTGTTTTGGTCTGGAGTGCAGGTGAAAGGTCTAGGATCCGGACTGGAGAGTCTGATGCGTTTCCTGTCAGGATCAGGGTGCTTTAAGGCGAGGGCGCAGGGCTACTGGCAGACAGCCGGGGGTGGATGAACTCCTCTGTGGTGAGGATACGGGAGTGACAAGAGCTTCTTCGGCAGATCAAACATCCATTCTTTTTGTCCCCCTTCCCCCGCCCCGCCGGCCTGCCCTAGCACAGTAACATTCCGGCGTCCGTCCGCAAAGTGCCTGGGCTGGGCGGTGAGATGCAGCAACAAGTGCCCAGGGGCCCAGGATGAGTCTCCCAGCCCAGGTGCCAGCTCCGGCGCTGAGCTCACAAACCCCGGGGCTGGCTGCGGGCCTGCCGGGCCCTCCGGGCTGCAGCTGCGGGCTCAGCCTGTCCGCCCAGCACCACGGCCCGGAGCGCCTCCGCGGAAGTCCCGTTCCCAGAGGAGTCTCAGCGCCCCACTGGCGCCCAAAGGCAGCCTAGACGCCCCGGGGAGGGAAAGGGGAGCCGCGGGGCTGTGCCCGCAGCGCGCTGCCCTCGGCCTGCCCCGGGGCGGCGGGCGCGCGGCCGCGGAGATGTGGCCCAGCGGGCGGGTCAGGAGCCGCGGGCCGGGGGAGGCTGGGGAGAGGCAGGCCGGGCCGGGGGCCTGCAGGGCGGGGACGCGCTGACCGAGCCCAGGCTCCACCAGCAGCCCCACCGGGGTGCCCCTGGGCGCACCGGGACCGCAGAGCCCGCAGCCGGCAGGGGCGCCCCCGGCACGTCTCACTGGTGCCCACCCCAGCCAGGGGCCAGCTCCCCGGGCACTGCCCCCCGTGGGGCCAGGAGAGAGCCTTGGCACACGGCTAGTGAGCACACACCGGCGCCTGCGTGCCACCTTTCAGAGAAACGCAAGAAGGAGCGGGAGCCCCGAGGGAGCCCCCAGGAGACCGGGGAGCCGCAGGGCCGTCCGCGGCCGCGGGGAGGCGGCCTCTCCACAGGCAGCAGGGGCCTCGGAAGAAAGCTGGCAGTGCCAAACGTCAAAGACCATAGCAAAACCAAGAAACTGTGACATCAGCAAACAAACAAAAAAAAGTCACACTAAGGTTTTGGTAACCTATCCCAAACACACGGAGACTCAGAATCCCCTGAGAAAGAATCCAAGTTGATAGTTTTTAAGGAAAGCCAGTGAGCGGCAAGACAGCACTGAGAAGCAGTTTAATGAGATTAGAAAAGTGATGCAGAACAGAACAGAGCGCCAGCAGAGACCAGATGATGAGAAAATTATAAAGACGCTCGGAGCAGAAGAGGACAACGCACGAAGTAAAAAAATAGAGAGCATCAGCATGTGAGAAGAACAGAAGAACCAGACTTGCAGATCAGAAGACATGGCCCTTTTAAATTACACAGAGGAGAAAAAAGAAAAGAATTAAAAAGAGTGAAGAAAGAATTAAAAAGAGTGAAGAAAGTCTATGTGATCTGGGGGATACCTTCAAAAGAACCAATTTGCAAATTATTGGAGTTCCCAGAAGGAGAAGAGTGGGGGAAGGAGGCAGAAAGCTTATTTAAAGAAATAATGGCTTAATACTTCCCAAACATATGGGGAAACTTGGAAATCCCTATAGCATATGGTGTTCAGGACGCTGGATAATCACATGACACAGAAGAATGAAATTGGACCCCTTTATTTACACTACTCACGAAACTAACTCAAAATGTATGAAAGTCTTAAACATTAGACTTGGAACCAGAAAACCCTTTGAAGAAGATATAGGGAGAAAGCTCCTTAACAATAGTCTTAGGAACAGATTTTTGGATATAACACCAAAAACACAAGAACAAAAGCCAAAGTTCTTAAGTGGAACCATGTCACACTGAAACGCTTTTGCACAATAAAAAAAGCAACAAAATGAAAAAGCAACCAACAGAATGGGAAGCTATATGTGAAAATCATATATCTGATAAAGGGTCAATATGCAAAATATATAAGGAACACATAGGACTCAATAGCACAAACAGAATCAACCCGATCCATATTAGAGGAGCTAACTTCTGTTTTTCCAAAGACGACACAGAAGAGGCCAACAAGTATATGAAAAAATGCTCATCTTTAATCATCAGAGAAATGCAAATGAAAACCATAGTGAATTATCACCTCACACCTGTCAGAACAGCTGAAGTCAAAAAGACGGGAGACAGTGAGTGCTGGTGAGAATGTGGTGAAAGAGAACCTCTGTGAACTGTGGGTGAGAATGAAGTGGCACAGCCACTATGGAAAAAGGAAGGCGTTCTCTAGGATATTAAGAAACGGAAGGAACTTAGGATCCAGCAAACTCCCTTGCAGTTATATATCCAGGAGAAATGAAATCATGACATTGAAGAGATAGCCATTATTCCATGTTTCCTGCAGCATCAGACACAATAGTCAAGATACGGAAAATAACCTTGTGTCCACCAATGGATACGTGGACAAAGAAAACATGGCCTATAGAGAGGCCATCCTGGCATATATGAAAATATGAAATTGGCATATGAAAATATGGCACATGTATATGAAATGAAAAATGAGGGACTCCTCAGTTTGCAACAGCACTGATGGATCTCAAGAACATTATGCTACACGAAATAGGTCAGAGAAAGGCCAGCACTGTATGATGTCACTTGTATGTGGAATCTTAGAAAGCAAAGCTCATGGTAATGGAGTGGCGTGGCTGTGGTTGCCATAAACTGGGGGAAATGGGACCTTGCTGGTCAAAGGGTACAAACGTTCAGTTACAAGATAAATTCTTGAGATCTAATGGATAGTGTGAAGAATATAATTAATAATGTAGTATTTTATACTTACAAGTCGGTAAGAGAGTCAACCATACACATTTTCATCACAAAGAAGAAATGATACTTATGTGAGGTCATATAATCATTAGCAATGTATAAATGTATAAAATCATACATTTTAAACTTAAGGTTACATATCATTTATAGCTCAGTAAAACCTGGGGAGGGGGAGAAAGAATGGAACCTTGAGGAATAGTGGGAATAGGACAGAGAACGGAAGTGAAAGTTATCTACAAAGAAAAGTATTATGGCTCACCAGACAGTTACCCTGACACCAAGAACAAGGAAAGCCATGAAGATCAATGAAAGCAAAGACGTCCAAAAGGAAGCAGATAACAGCATTATAGCATCAGTGTGCTTGCATGCTCAGTCACTCCAGTCGTTTCTGACTCTCTGTGACCCCCTGGACTGTATAGCCCGCCAGGCTCCGCTGTCCATGGGCTGCTCAGGCAAGAAGACTGGGGTTGCCAAGCCCTCCTCCAGGGGATCTTCCCGACCCAGGGATGGAACCCCTGTCTCTGTCCCTCTTGTATTGCAGGTGGAGTCTTTGCAGTGAACCACCTTAGGTTAAAGGTGGATTTTGTTACTTGAATTTGCTCAGCTGCAAATATCAGAAAACCTGCTTTACAGTGGCTTTAGGCAGCAGGGCATTCTTTTTCTCCCGAAACAATAATGTGGAGGAGGGCAGCTACTAGAAATGCTCATCTGCTCCGCAGAGCCAAGGTCTGTAGAATCTCTTGCATTTTTCCCTCACATTGCAAGATGTTGGCAGCAATGCTGGCCATTGAACCTACATTTAAGGCAGGAAGATAGGGTAGGGCGAAGAGAAGCGATATCAGCCTCATCTGATGTTCTTAAGAACTCATCAGTAGACTTTGGGCAGGATCTGTTTCAAGGTCATTATTTCCGGAAGGCTGGTACAAATGGGTCTTTCCTTTTTATCCCATTTCTAACGGAGGTCTGCCAGGGCACTGAGCACATTGCTGGCTTCCTCTTCTCTGTCATCTCTTTCTCCAGGCATTTTTGCTTATTGCTAAATATCTTAGGCTAAGACAGGCTCCACTCCTGATGACCTGCGGGGCACGAGGCCATGGCCCCATGTCTTCAGTTTTCACCCTTGTAAACGGAAGATCACTTGTCATCAGATTAAATTATTAAATGCAATAATATATATCATACTTTAGTGGAGTAAAAATATATAACAGTAAGATACGTGCTATCAACATTAATACTATCCTATCTGTATATGTAAATTGCTCTATATTTCTCTCCAACTGCATCTTAGCTCTGCCACTTGGGGACCTTCTTGAGAGACGGAATCACATCTTAGGTATCTTTGCACATCTAAGATTTCTATAACCTTGCTTTATGCTTTATAGGAACTCACTAACTGTTTCCTGAACCTCTTGCTGAGTTTAATAAATTCCTGATGGTAACTAACAGCACAGTAATACAAACTGTGGAGCAGAAATACACAAAATCTTAAATTTAATGCCTTGCCCAATATACACAGACATTTAGACAGGCTCTCGTTGATGTTTATTTCTAATGATGGTGCCAGTTTTTTCAGGATGGTGGAACTGTGTTCCTTCTAACAATGGGGCTTTGTATTAAAAGAAAAACAAATTACCATAACAACAACTTTTTCCAGCTCCCTATTCCTCATCCTCAGTCACGTCTAAATCCTCTTGGCTTAGGGTTGCCTCACAGGTGTGCTGTGCATGGAGCCCCAGGGCCTGCAAATTCAGACTGGCTGATCTGCGAGGAAAGCACAGGTCAGTGAGGAGCAGCCTTCTGGAAACACATTTTGACTCAAATACCAACCTCTCTTTACCTATTAACGTCTTAAAGAGAAGACCTTTCTACCCAGTGTGTGAAAGAAAGAGTGCGCGCTCAGCAGGCAAACAACACAGAGTGGATGGCCACAAGATAAGCTGAACAAGTCAAGCTGGGAGAAAACTCCAACATAAACCAAAAATGCAGGAAAACAGCTCACGGTCAGACTGTGACTTGTCTGTACAGAAAAGAACGAACACTTCAGCTCATCCCCGGGAGAGGTGTTATTATTTTACATGCTTTAAGAAAGCAGTTAGGTAGGAAGTTTGGGACTGCCAAGGACACACTGCAATATCTAAAACGGATAGCTAATAAGGACCTTCTGTATAGTCCAGGGAATGTTTATAAACGACCTAAAAGGGAAAAGAATTTGAAAAAGAATAAATACATGTCTCTGCATAACCAAATCATTTTGCCGTACACCTGAAACCAACACAACATTCTTAATCAACTATACTCCAATGTAAAATAACAAAAGTTAAAGAAAAGATTATACTTGGTGAACTAAGGATGAGCCCCACTTAAGGGTCACAGTATAATATTGAAAGTGAAAGTGAAGTTGCTCAGTCGTGTCCGACTCCTTGGGACCCCATGGACTGTAGCCCACCGGGTTCCTCCATCCATGGGATTTCCCAGGCAAGAATACTGGAGTGGGCTGCCATTTCCTTCTCCAGGGGATCTTCCCAGCCCAGGGATCAAACCCGGGGCTCTGGCATTGCAGGCAGATGCTTTACTGTCTGAGCCACCAGGGAATCCTAATATAAGATTACATCAGCTATTTTGCTTTTGTGAAAAAACAAAACAAAATAATAAAACCAATATAAAGGCAAAAAACAACAACAAGCTTTCAAATTAAAAGTTCAGGATTGAATAAGTCAAACAATGACTGAAAACCCACCAGTGTCTGTGCTTAGGATATTCACCCATCAGTTTGGCGAACAGTGGCAGTGTGAGGATTACATTCAAAGCAGAGCATGATCCTATCCTCAGATCAGATCAGGGTAAGAGAATGAATATTTTGATCCTCTTAAACCTCGGTAAAGAGCCTGCCTGCCAGTGCAAGGGACCTAAAAGATATGAGTTCAGTCCCTGGGCTGGGAAGATCCCCTGGAGAAGGATATGGCAACCCACTCCAGTACTCTTGCTTGGAGAATCCCATGGACAGAGGAGCCTGGTGGGCAACAGTCCATTTAGCGAGCACTGAAACCCTGAACAAATTTCTCGTAGTACTCTGCAATTACAAAAGTAGAGTGTCCTTTTTTGGGACAATTAGCTTGAAGGAAAATAACTTTTTTTTCATATCAGAAACAAAGCTTCCCTTGTTTGAAACACACACATCCCTTTCCATATAATTGAATAAATCAAAATGCTCTTTTAAAGGGAGGGGATAAAAGGAATGAATGATAAAACCATTTAAAACACTAGATTTTGTTTTCCCCCTAGAAATGTCAAAGAAAGTAATTCCTTTTCCTATGTCAATAATTTCAAGTAAATTTTAGCCATAGTAAGTTCACTAGATAAATACTGTCTTAAATTTTTAAACTAAGATTTCACTACTATTCAAACCACACTAAATATATTTAGTGTGGTTATTTCATTAACTCCTGTAGGAGGAAGCAGCTTATTTTGTTATACAGTTTGTTGATGTGCAAAATATAAACAAACTATCATCTAGAAATTTAATGCCACCATACTAAATCTTTTCTTCTAGCCAAGATTGCGTACATAAAATATTTCAGCTACATGAGGTTTTAATTTTCTCCATTTATAACCAGTACTGTGAAAGACATTGTGATATTCACTGGAGATAGAAAAATAAACAATACTCTTTTTCAGCTAGTGAACTAACATCCAGAGCTTGCTCCTTAGACAGCGTAAGTCAGTGCCCATAAAATACTGTAACAGGGGGCACATGAGATGCCGGGGGGACACACTGCTCTGGAGGGAAGTCTCGGTAGCTCCCTGGAGGAGATGGCCTCAGTACTTCTAAAGGAAGGAGAAACAGCAAGCTTCCAGAGGGAGGCAGGGAGCATCCCAGGAAGAAAAGCACAGGGCCCAGGCAGAGGTGGGTGGACCCCACAGAGCCCTGCTGGTATCACGCTTGGGAGGCTGCTTTGTCCTGTAGGTGATGAAGCATCAGAAAGAGACTTTGAGCAGAGGAATCAAGGGGTCATCTCTGTGCTTCAGAGCAGGGCTGGGCAGACTCTGGCTGTGAAGGGCCAGTAACTACTTCAGAATTCATGGATCCTACGGTCCCTATTGCAACTACTCACGTCTACTGTTAAAAGTGCAAGAACACCCACAGGCAATAACTAAAACAGAGACGTGTGGCCCTGTTCCAAGCAAGCTTTAGTTATGGATCCTGAAATCTGGACTTGATATGATTTTCATGTGTCTCAGAATATTACTGTTTGATTTTTTCAAAGCCATTTAAACCTGTGAAAATCATTTTCTTGTTTGTGGGTTGTACAAAAGTAGACAGCAGGTCAGATTTGACGTACCAGCTGTAGTTCGCTCATCCTCATTTAGATGTATCACTATGATCACTGTGGCCAAATCTGGGGAGCCTGGGGCTTGAAAGAGACGCGGCTGGAGTCACAGAGACCTCAGTGAGTGACGTGAATGAGTGCAAGTTGCTCAGCTGCATGAAACTCGCTGCGAAACCATGAACTGTAGCCCGCCAGACTCCTTTGTTCTCGAAATTCTCCAGGCCAGAATACTGGAGGGGGTTACCATTTCCTTCTCCAGGGGATCGTCCCCGCCCAGGGATCAAACCTGAGTCTCCTGCATTGCAGGTGGATTCTCTACCGTCTGAGCCATGGTGGAAGCCCCAGAGATGTGTTATTAAGAGACTGTTTTATACATCTGTGTCTCCTTTGCTGTCTCGCATACAGGGTTATCTTACCATCTTTCTAAATTCCATATATATATATGTCAGTATACTGTATTGGTGTTTTTCTTTCTGGCTTACTTTGCTCTGTATAATTGGCTCCAGTTTCATCCACCTCATTAGAATGGATTCAAATGAATTCTTTTTAAGGGCTGAGTATTACTCCATTGTGTATATGTACCACAGCTTTCTTATCCATTCATCTGCTGATGGACCTCTAGGTTGCTTCCATGTCCTGGCTGGTGCACTGGGATGACCCAGAGAGATGGTATGGGGAGGGAGGTGGAAGGGGGGTTCAGGATTGGGAACACGTGTACACCTGTGGCAGATTCATGCTGATGTATGGCAAAACCAATACAGTATTTTAAAGTAAAATAAGGTAAAATTTAAAAAAAAAAAAAAAGAGAGACATTTTGTTTCAGGCAGTCAGTAAAATAATTATGTGAGACCGAACAAGGATATTAATCATAGAAATTGAAAGGAAGGGGGAAAAATCTGGAATATGGGGGCAATAAATCAGCAGAATTAGGTAATTAAGAAATTAACCTAAAGGAAGGAATCATAAAATGCAAATAGGTTTCTGGAGTAAAGGACCAGGTGGTGGCGTCAGATATGACAGAGGAGTCAGGGAGAGCGAGTCTGGGCTAGGACAAACAGGGATAGACTTAGAGAGTTCTGAGGAGTCAGGGATAGCAGGTCTGGGTCAGGGCAAACAGAGAGAGACAGAGAGTTCTGAGAAACTTAAAAGCCACAGTGATCAAGCTCACTGGCTGGGCTAACTAAGCCATATTTCACTACTTTAGAAAGACTTGCCTGTCCTCTCTGCTTTTACATTTATGAACATACGTCACTGCTCTTAACACCTTGTATTATTTCCAATTTTCTTATTTCAGAGAAGCTAGCTTTTAAAATCGGAGAAGACATTGGCACTCCACTCCAGTACTCTTGCCTGGAAAATCCCATGGACAGAGGAGCCTGGTGGGCTGCAGTCCATGGGGTCACTAAGAGCTGGACACGACTGAGTGATTTCACTTTCACTTTCATGCACTGGAGAAGGAAATGACAACCCACTCCAGTATTCTTGTCTGGAGAATCCCAGGGATCGGGGAGCCTGGTGTTCATCCACCTCATTAGAATGGATTCAAATGAATTCTTTTTAAGGGCTGAGTATTACTCCATTGTGTATATGTACCACAGCTTTCTTATCCATTCATCTGCTGATGGACCTCTAGGTTGCTTCCATGTCCTGGCTGGTGCACTGGGATGACCCAGAGAGATGGTATGGGGAGGGAGGTGGAAGGGGGGTTCAGGATTGGGAACACGTGTACACCTGTGGCAGATTCATGCTGATGTATGGCAAAACCAATACAGTATTTTAAAGTAAAATAAGGTAAAATTTAAAAAAAAAAAAAAGAGAGACATTTTGTTTCAGGCAGTCAGTAAAATAATTATGTGAGACCGAACAAGGATATTAATCATAGAAATTGAAAGGAAGGGGGAAAAATCTGGAATATGGGGGCAATAAATCAGCAGAATTAGGTAATTAAGAAATTAACCTAAAGGAAGGAATCATAAAATGCAAATAGGTTTCTGGAGTAAAGGACCAGGTGGTGGCGTCAGATATGACAGAGGAGTCAGGGAGAGCGAGTCTGGGCTAGGACAAACAGGGATAGACTTAGAGAGTTCTGAGGAGTCAGGGATAGCAGGTCTGGGTCAGGGCAAACAGAGAGAGACAGAGAGTTCTGAGAAACTTAAAAGCCACAGTGATCAAGCTCACTGGCTGGGCTAACTAAGCCATATTTCACTACTTTAGAAAGACTTGCCTGTCCTCTCTGCTTTTACATTTATGAACATACGTCACTGCTCTTAACACCTTGTATTATTTCCAATTTTCTTATTTCAGAGAAGCTAGCTTTTAAAATCGGAGAAGACATTGGCACTCCACTCCAGTACTCTTGCCTGGAAAATCCCATGGACAGAGGAGCCTGGTGGGCTGCAGTCCATGGGGTCACTAAGAGCTGGACACGACTGAGTGATTTCACTTTCACTTTCATGCACTGGAGAAGGAAATGACAACCCACTCCAGTATTCTTGTCTGGAGAATCCCAGGGATCGGGGAGCCTGGTGGGCTGCCATCTATGGGGTCGCACAGAGTTGGACACGACTGAAGTGACTTAGCAGCAGCAGCTTTTAAAATGGTTCATTTTCCTATTGAAGCTTATATATAGTTTATCGAATCTGTAGCCTTTTGGGTTTTTGTTTGTTAATTTGTTTTCTGTTATTTACTTTATACTACCTTAAGCTTGCATGCCACGTCTTTAAGGAACAGGGAGAACCTGCCAATCTCTTCCTTTCTGCTCCATCGATCAATACAAATTCCGCTAGTAGCTAGATACAAGCCACTGGATTTTTTGTAGAATCTGTGAGTCTGCCTTAGTAGAAACTTTAAGCAAGTCCTTGACCCATACAGAAGGTCAGTGTTAGAAAAGATATGTGTCTTATGAAACAAAATGAAACCTGTGAAGAAACAGCTTGGTAATTGGAAAACAAATTTATAAAAAAAATAACTATAAGTGTCATCATCTGAACATCAAAAACTAAAAATCTTATAAAATGTTCTTATCTGAACACAGTGTGTTAGTTGGAAATAAAAATATATGAATGGTAATCACTTATGTTTTTAAACTCCCAGTTGGGATTTCTGTTGCTGGACAACAAAGGTAACTTTGAACACTGCAAGGGGCCTGGGAGGTGCCAAGCTCACTGATGTGTGTCTAACTGGATTAGCTACCGGATCTTCCTAACTCCCCCCGAGAGCCCAGCTGAGCACACTGGTCACTGCTGAAGAGCTGGAAGAAGGAAGCTAGGGCAAGAGCATATCAAGGAAAATCAATGAAAGAAAAAAAATAAAAGGCTTGTAAACCCAGGGAGTCCTTTCTTCTGTATACCCTCACCTGGGTAATTAAGAAGTTTTCAAGGGAGTTGGCACCGGGAAAAATTTGTCCCTAGGAATCAGAAAGCAGGCTGGAAAGAGAACTAGAGACAGGAGAAGTAAGCCCACTTTTGTTTCTGTAATTGGGTTGCCTTCATTGTAACCCTTGCTCCCACCAGACTGTTCGCAGCAGGAAAAATAACAATAAAGCAGCTAAGGCCACGGATGTTTAGGTTAGAGTCAGCCCTCGGGATCTGCGGGGCGTGCGTCTTCAGATTACTAACCTGGAGAGACAATATTTGAGAAAAAGAATGCAAAAGTTCCCCAAAGCGAAACTTGAATTTGCTGTGCCCTGACAACTATTTCATAGCATTGATCGCACTGGGTATTATAGGAAGAGCTTCCTTGGTGGCTCAGTGGTGAAGAATCCTGCAATGCAGGAGTCGCAGGAGACACAGATTCAATCCCTGGGTCGGGAAGATCCCTTGGAGGAGGGCACAGCAGCCCACTCCAGTATTCTTGCCTGGAGAGTCCCATGGGCAGAGGAGCCTGGTGGGCTGCTGTCCACGGGGACGCAAAGAGTCAGACATGACTGAAGCGACTTAGCGCACTCGTAAGTAATCTGGACATGAAGCGAAGTCTACTGCAGTGTGTGCAGAGGTTACATGCAAGCGCTGCCCCATTTTGCATGACAGCCCTGAGCATCCGTGGCTTCCGGAATCCCTGGGAGTCCTGGACCTGATCCCCCGCGGAAATGTAGGCGTGACAGTAGATAAATTGCCAACAGGCATAGCTTAACAAAAACGGATGAGGAAATAGGTGCTCTCTGCTGGGTAAGACTGTTTTTTCTAACCCTGGAGAACTGATGCACCTTCCCAAACCCTCTTGGGAATTTAGAACCAAGGGTCAGAGGAGCATTCAAAATGAGACTTTGCCAGAAAGGAGAGAGAGATGGCTTTAGAATCACTGTAGTCACTGAGGGCGAGGTGGGGGGGGGACCTATTGAAAGAGCTAAAATATGGAGCAAATAAAATACAGTAAGTTATATGAACACAAAGCAACTCAAGACTGCCAACAGCAACAATGACAACAAATGGACAATGTAACAAAACAGTGGGCTTCTCTTGTGGCTCAGCTGGTAAAGAATCCGCCTGCGATGTGGGAGACCTGGGTTCGATTCCCCAGGTTGGGAAGATCCCCTGGAGAAGGGAAAGGTTTTCTAGACCTGTTTGAAAGTGTCAGTGTTTTTAATGAATCATAATACCCTGAGTTTTCTTGCCTTTACACTGGGGCCAAGTAAATAAGATGGTGACTTAGATGTTGCAATTTTAGAGCTGTTTTATCTTTTGGTCCATTTGATAGTAAACTACTAAGATGTCTAAGAAATGCTTTGCTGAGCAACTTCTCTTTTCCCATCTAAGGAACATGTATGTCACTTGAAGTGTGGTAACTGGATGGAGAGAAGAAGTTTGTGAAGCAGGTGTTTGAGTTTGTGTAAAACTCTGTAAAACCGTGGATGTCACTTGAAGTGTGGTAACTGGATGGAGAGAGGGAGAAGTTTGTGAAGCAGGTCTTTGAGTTTCTGTAAAACTCTGTTAAACTGTGGAACATTCTTAAAGAGGCGGGAATACCAGACCACCTGACCTGCCTCCTGAAAAACCTGTATGCAGGTCAACAATCAGCAGTTAGAACTGGACAGGGAACAACACACTGGTTCCAAATAGAGATAGGAGTACGTCAAGGCTGTATATGGTCACCCTGATTATTTAATTTATATGCAGAGTACATCATGAGAAATACTGGGCTGGAAGAAGCACGAGCTGGAATCAAGTTTGCTGGGAGAAATATCAATCACCTCAGATACGCAGATGACACCACCCTTATGGCAGAAAGTGAAGAGGAACTAAAAAGCCTCTTGATGAAAGTGAAGAGGGAGTGAAAAAGTTGGCTTAAAGCTCAACATTCAGAAAACTAAGATCATGGCATCCAGTCCCTCCACTTCATGGCAAATAGATGGGGAAATAGTGGAAACAGTGTCAGACTTTATTTTTCTGGGCTCCAAAATCACTGCAGATGGTGATTGCAGCAGTGAAATTAAAAGACACTTACTCCTTGGAAGAAAAGTTATGACCAACCTAGGTAGCATATTCAAAAGCAGAGACATTACTTTGCCAAAAAGATCCATCTAGTCAAAGCTATGGTTTTTCCAGTGATCCTGTATGGATGTGAGAGTTGGACTGTGAAGAAAGCTGATCGCGGAGGAATTGATGCTTTTGGAGTGGGTGTTGAAGAAGACTCTTGAGAGTCCCTTGGACTGCAAGGAGATCCAACCAGTCCATTCTAAAGGAGATCAGCCCTGGGTGTTCATTGGAAGGACTGATGCTGAAGCTGAACTCCAATACTTTGGCTACCTGATGCGAAGAGCTGACTCACTGGAAAAGACTCTGATGCTGGGAGGGATTGGGGGCAGGAGGAGAAGGGGACGACAGAGGATGAGATGGTTGGATGGCATCACCGACTCAATGGACATGAGTTTGGGTAAACTCCAGGAGTTGGTGATGAACAGGGAGGCCTGGAGTGCTGCAGTCCATGGGGTACATGACTGAGCGACTGAACTGAACTCTGTTCCCTGGAAAGATTAACCTCACTGAAGTTCATGCCTGATCAGTTTTCATGAAGTATTTTTGGTTATTTTTTGGTCATGCACGTCTTAAACATCAGGCTCATGGCACAAACCCTTCACCCTCTTGCTCTGATTTCTTGCACTCTAAAAAAAAGTCCAAACTTTTCTGACTTCAATTTCACTCCCTATGATTTTCTACAGAGGGAAAAATGCTTTTGCCAGAAGATGGACTTTTTCTATGGCCTTTGGTGGTTATGTTTCATATTTTATTGCCACTATTTATAGAGTGGCTGCATTTTAGAAGTCATGACTACAGATACTTTGTCTAACATGCAAATTAATGGAAGCACATGTTACCGAAACTAAAGGGCTATTGGAAATTAAGAAACTTACCCCGAGACGCATAACTTCAAGCACAGCTGCCAGTGTCAAACCTGGTTCTGCTGGACTCCAATCCTGCGTGCTCGCTACTCCACCCAACGGTCTCCTTATAAATCAGTTTTCCAGGAAGCATTCGAGTGCTCTGTGAGCTGCTTAGATTGAGAGAGTCGACTTGTGTCCATTTCATTCTGGGCACCAAACTCTGTAGACCCAGGCAAATCGCATCCCAGCAATTCCTCCTAATGAGCCAAGAGGCAAGTTGTATAGCCGCTTGTTCAAGGACATTTTCAACTGTTCATAAATATGGCTCAGTGACTTATTAACTTATTCTCATAATTTGATGCATGAAAGTTATCACTGAGGAATTATTGTTTTTACTGGAGTTTTTTTCTTTTTCTAGAATTACCAGTGTGCATTGTGTCCAAGCAGCTCTGTCGTAATACTTCCTTCCACTGCTCCACAGGTCATCTAGCCTGCACATTTAAACATGTGCATTTTCCACCTAGCTTGCATGTGGGGAGGTTATTATAGACAAGTTAGTTAGCCCTAATGTCCCTCTTAGAGCACTGACTCAGACTTGTCAATGATGTAAAATATTACTGGAGAAGATTTCTTGCTTGCCCACTCTCTCTCTCTTTAAAAGCAGCCATGCTCTAAAAATTCAAGGTTAATAAAAGTGTGACTGGACGATCAATTTTCTAAATGGAGGTGGTTCATTCAAGCTGAAACCCCAACTTGATAGACTTCTCTGGTTTAAATATTCCATTTAATGAAATGAATCAATTTTATTTGAAGATGTGGATGCAAGATCAATAGGTTGGAATCATTTAAGTTAAGAGAACCTCAGGACTGTCAACCTGAAAATGTCTCCTCTCCTCTGGTAGCCAAAAGCACATTTGGTTTTAACTGAAGCAAAGATTGTGGAGACAAGAGGAATAATGATTTGTACTATGATAATAAAACATATTCTCTATTTAAAAAGATAGGCTGATTGTGGTTTGCCCCTCTTTTAAAAGTATAATGCATCCATTATTTTCTCCCCAGTGTTATTTATAACAATGTATTCTGAAAATTGAAATTATTTATAACTAATTATATTCATTATTACATATATAGATATATATATATACTATATAGTTTAGTATTGATAATAAGCTAAATCTTTTAAAAGTTTTCACTGTGGACCAAAAAAGGAAGAATGGTTTGTCTTATGAAAACTAATTTAAGAATTTAGGAGACTTTTTAGTAACCATTAATGCCCACCCTGGGATGCTTCTCTCTTTAGGGCTTTCCTGGAGGCGCAAACAGTAAAGAATCTGCCTGTAATGCAGGCGACCAGGATTCAGTCCCTGGCTTGGGCAGTTCCCCTTGAGAAGGGAATGGCGACCCACTCCATTATTCTTGCCTGGAGAACTACGTGGACAGAGGAGCCTGGCAGGCTATAGTCAGTGAGGTCACACAGAGTGGGACACGACTGAGCGACTAACCGATGCACCGCAACATGGTTATATTGCCTACGATGTCCTATTTTGTCTAGTTTTTGCAGACTGTACCATGTTCTTTTCATTTCTGACAAAAGGTTAAATTATTAAATAAGAATAAATAGCTCAGAGATATTAATGGTTTTTAGGTATTGGGGCTGAATGATAGATTATAACGAAAGTGGGCTGGGAAATTAGTCACATATAAACTGAATAAAGATTGTAGCAGAGATATAGATACAAAGGAATCTAAGTGGAAAATGTTGAGATCTGTAAGAAAACATGGTGGGAATTGATGTAGAAAGAGCTACAAGAGGTATTAAAATGTGCACAAAGGCTACCACGATGAGACAGAATAGTGAGTCAGGAGGTATAGTCACGTGAAGCAAGCAGCTGGGACGGACCTAAGAAAGACTGCCATATGCATGGGTATCTAGGAAAAAGAAGAAAGACTAGAGCTAAACTGAGGCAGCTATGAAGGTAGATGTTCACCTTGCAAAGGAAAAATTATTTCTCAAATGTAAGAAATATATGCAGTATTCCCCTAGGCCTAAGGCAAATAATCCCTAAGCTATTCTCACCTCTGATTTAAGTGAATCAGCTTGAAGACCAAAAAAGAAAAAAAAAATGTACGAAATTACAAATGGTCTCTATGTACAGAGATTTATATTGGGTACATAAATCCAAAAGCACTTACGCACCTAAAGCTTTCCTTCTAACATTTCTATCACTTCTGCTCTCTTAAAAGGCACACAGTTGTTCAGTTACTCAGTCGTGTCCGACTCTTTGCGACCTCACGGACTGCAGCACGGCAGGCCTCCCTGTCCAGCACCAATTCCCGGAGCTTTCTCAAACTCATGTCCATTGAGTCGGTGATGCCATCCAACCATCTCATCCCCTGTCATCCCCTTCTCTTCCCACCTTCAATCTATCCCAGCATCAGAGTATTTTCAAATAAGTCAGCTCTTTGCATCAGGTGGCCAAAGTATTGGCGTTTCAGCTTCAGCATTAGTTCTTCCAATGAATATCCAGGACTGATTTCCTTTAGGATGGACTGGTTGGATCTCCTTGCAGTCCAAGGGACTCTCAAGAGTCTTCTCGAACACCACAGTTCAAAAGCATCAATTCTTCAGTGCTCAGTTTTCTTTATGGTCCAACTCTCACATCCATACATGACCACAGGAAAAACCATAGCTTGGACTATCTGTATAGTCAAAGCTTCTGTAAAGTCAAAGCTTTTTTGGCAAAATAATGTCTCTGCTTCTTTTTTCCAATATGCTGTCTAGGTTCATAGATTTTCTTTCAAGGAGCAAGCGTCCTTTAATTTCATGGCTAAGTTAAAAGGCACATAGCTACATACTGTTTAATATACTGTGTCCACATGCTGTTTGATATGATTGCATATATGAGGGCAGATGCAAAAAAAATATGTGCATTTACTAGATTAAAAATCAGCTGATAAGCTGCTAGGGAGATTTTTCAAAAGTTCTGCCCAAGTTGACATCTTGCTGTTTAGTATTAGTTAGATTTTCTTTTTCAAGATTCTCAACTAGAGATTAGAGATATATGTAGAAAGTTTATAGATTGGAAGCCAAGTGTCTTTAAGAAAGAGTACATAATATGAAACATCTGAAAGTTTGAGTTGCAGAAACTATGAGTAATTAGAAGTTATGAGTTGCACAATCAAGAGGTAGAAAAGATCAGATATACAGGGGAGAGTTTAAATCAGATTGTAGGTAAGATGTTCAAGCTGGTTTTAGAAAAGGCAGAGGAACAGGAGATCAAATTGCAAACATCCGCTGGATCATGGAAAAAGCAAGAGAGTTCCAGAAAAACATCTATTTCTGCCTTATTGACTATGCCAAAGCCTTTGATTGTGTGGATCACAATAAACTGTGGAAAATTCTGAAAGAGATGGAAATACCAGACCACCTGACCTGCCTCTTGAGAATCCTATATGCAGGTCAGGAAGCAACAGTTAGAACTGAACATGGAACAACAGACTGGTTCCAAATAGGAAAAGGAGTACATCAAGGCTGTATATTGCCACCCTGCTTATTTAAGTTCTATGCAGAGTACATCATGAGAAACGCTGGCCTGGAAGAAACACAAGCTGGAATCAAAATTGCCAGGGGAAATACCAATAACCTCAGATATGCAGATGACACCACCCTTATGGCAGAAAGTGAAGAGGAACTAAAAAGCCTCTTGATGAAAGTGAAAGAGGAGAGTAAAAAAGTTGTCTTAAAGCTCAACATTCAGAAAAAGAAGATCATGGCATCTGGTCACATCACTTCATGGGAAATAGGTGTGGAAACAGTGGAAACAGTGTCAGATGGTGACTGCAGCCATGAAATTAAAACACACTTACTCCTTGGAAGAAAAGGAGTAAGTGTCATGACCAACCTAGATAGCATACTGAAAAGCCAGAGACATTACTTTTCCAATAAAGGTCCGTCTAGTCAAGGCTATGGTTTTTCCAGTGGTCATGTATAGATGTGAGGGTTGGACTGTGAAGAAGGCTGAGTGCCAAAGAATTGATGCTTTTGACCTGTGGTGTTGGAGAAGACTCTTGAGAGTCCCTTGGACTGCAAGGAGATCCAACCAGTCCATTCTGAAGGAGATCAGTCCTGGGTGTTCACTGGAAGGACTGATGCTGAAGCTGAAACTCCAGTCCTTTGGCCACCTCATGAGAAGAGTTGACTCATTGGAAAAGACTCTGATGCTGGGAGGGGTTGGGGGCAGGAGAAGAAGGGGACGACAGAGGATGAGGTGGCTGGATGGCATCACCGACTCTATGGGCGTGAGTCTGAGTGCACTCTGGGAGCTGGTGATGGACAGGGAGGCCTGGTGTGCTGCGATTCATGGGGTCACAAAGAGTCGGACATGACTGAGCGACTGAACTGAAACCAAGAACTACAGAAGCAGAAAGAAAAAGCATCTGAGCCTCTACCTCAAGCCATGAGCGAAAGTCAGCTCAAGTGGAGCAAAAGGTGAATGTACGAGCTGAAATTATAGACCTATTAGAAGAGAACATAGGTGTCAATTTTCACTATCTTGGATCGATATCAATCTTCTTGATCATTTAGAGATGATACTTTAAGCACAAGAAACCAAAGAAAAAATACATAAATTGGACTTCATCAAAATTAAAAAAAACAATAAAACTTTGTGTTTGAAAAAGAGTCTAGGAAGTGAAAAGAAACACCAATGGAACTGTAGAATAAGGGACAATTCTTATAAATCTCATATTTGATGAAATAAACATTTCTCCAAAGAAGATGTGCAAATAGATGCTGACTGCATTAAAAGATGCTCAACATCATTAGACAGCCAAGAGGAAAGTTCAGATTAAAATGATAGTGAGATAGCACTCCACATCCAGAAGGATGGCTGTAATCACAGGCAGAGAAGAGCGCTGGCCTGGGAGAGGGACAGCCAAAAGCTCACAGTGCTGGTGGGAATGTGAACTGCAATTCCTCCAAAGGTTAAACATAAAGTCACCACACGACTCAGCGATTCCACTCCTAAGTGTGTCCCCAAGAAAAAAGAAAGCTGCTGTGCGCAGAAATGTTCACAGCAACATTATTCCTAATAGGCAAAGAGGAGAAAAATCCAAGTTTACATCAACTGACAAATGAGGTATATCCACATGGCACTTCAAGAATGAATCTTGAAATTATCAGGCTAAAGGAAAGAAGCCAGTCACAAAAGACCCTGTTCTGTATGATTTCAGTTATAAGAAGTGTCCAGAATAGGCAGATACATAAAGACAGAAAGTAGATTAGTCATTGGCTCAGGCTTGGGTGGAGAGGGCCATGGAAGGGGTGGTGTTAAAGGGCGTGAGGTCTCTTTTTCTGGGTGATGAAAAGTTCTAAAATTGACTCTGGTAATCATACAATCTTGTGAATATACAAAAACCCATTAATTTTTAAATTAATGGATTGTATATGTGAAACAGCTTAACAAGCTGTTATCAAAAAGATAGGTTCTATCAGTGTGCTAATAATTTTTCCATAAATTATAGTGATATATTTTTGCTGTTCCCTTGTATTCTAGCTGTGTGTTACAGGTACCTATCTCCCCATTTCCACATTTTACATTGCATGAATCACCCTTCTTACTATATATTGCAAGTTTGACTCTTCTGTATGAATTCAGAAAATGCTAACAGACAAGTTCACATGAAGATGTCTTCAATTTCACAGTTTCCACTGTCTTAAGTGTGTGCTATGAAGCTAAGGGATTATGAGAAAGATCTGTATTAAAAGGAAACATCTCTGAATCTAATGAGCAGAAACCATTCTTTGCTTGGGTATTTAGAATGAGTGTCATGTAAAAAAATCCCATAGGTTCATCTGGGGGAGGCCTTGGTTCAAATAGAGACTTTTTTGTTTTTAGGCAATTTCAAAATTTTACCTAAGAAAAACCAGTGTGTCAATATGTATTATAAGCATCTTGCAATTTTTTTTCACAAATTAAACTTTAGAATTCATAGAAGGAGGTGAAGAGACTAGCCTAGGTTTTAATATTCATACTGTCATAGCCTCCCATACTGCCTAATCAGGTGTCTAGATTACAAGCTTAATGATATTCCTATTCAAACCTATCAGTTTATTTAAAACAGTTATTTTGTGTGTCTATCATATATACTGTGTCCGATTGTTTTCCTAATATAGAACGGATATACCAGTGCCCGGAGACGGCAGTGGCACTCACTCCAGCGCTCTTGCCTGGAGAATCCCAGGGACGGAGGGGCCTGGTGGGCTGCAGTCCATGGGGTCGCTAAGAGTTGGGCACGACTGAGCGACTTCACTTTCACTTTTCACTTTCATGCATTGGAAAAGGAAATGGCAACCCACTGCAGTGTTCTTGCCTGGAGAATCTTGGCTGCTGTCTATGGGGTCACACAGAGCTGTACACGACTGCAGCAGCAGCATACGAGTGCACACAGATATAAGACCCCCAAACACCCAACAGTGTTTGTTAGTATATGTAAGGCTACAAATTGCAAGTGATGTCTATCTTCGTTTTTCTAGTGCTGGAATTACAAATTCTGACTCAACTGTGCTTGTCAGATGCTGAATTGTAAGCATATATTTTTGAATGAGCAGTTGTGTTTGATATAATAAACACATAAGTATCTGACATGAAGAGGTAAGTTGGAGTCCCTTCCCCTAGTACCTGTGAATATGACCAGATATGGAAAGAGGATTTTTGCAGATGTAATCAGTTTAAAATGAGCTCATTAGGGTGAGCCCCAATTTAATCCAACTAAAGAAACTGTGAGAAGCTGCAGAGACAGACAAGGAGAATGCCGGGTACAGAGAGACGCGTGCTCCTGCACACCAGGAAGGCCAAGGAGCCTGGTCAGCCCCGGAAGCGCAGAAGGAACCAGCTCCCAATACCTCAGTTTCAGCCTTCTAACTCCAGAGCCGAGAGTGAATTTCTTTTGTGTGAAGCCATGCGATTTGGTATTTTGTTACGGTCGCCCTCAGAAACTAACACAGGGCCCAAAGGTGACCCATCTGACAGGCCGAGTAAATCCACTTCGACCTCAGCTTCCTTTCCAGGAACCCCGTTCACCTCAGGAACCCTGAGATTTATAGGATCACAGCGCTTTTTAAAAAATCTATGGTACTAAATATCTCACAGGAAAAAGTCTTTTTATTGCACTATTGCAACTTATGTCACCATTCTGAAAGTAATAAAGTAACAAAACAATGAATGTTTGTTCCCTGTACACTATTTCTGTGCTAGGCATAGAAATTATTTAAAAGGCACAGAGAATTTTTATTTATATATCATGGTAAAGGACTCATATTTTTAGAAGTAGATATATTCTACAACTCATCTAATTCTACAACCTCATCTATACCAATCAACTGATTCTGAGATGAGCAAAAATATTTCTTTCTCTTGAGAATAATACAGGGGATGTTAACAGAGGAGCTGGTTCATTGCAAACAATGCTTTGTAGGTCATAATTTTAAAGTATTCTGTTCAGTTCATTCTCATTTGGGCTGGATATAAGTGACTGCAAGAGATCTTGCGTACTGTCCTTGGCATGTTCTGGACTTGATATGCTCAGTGTATGGGACTCAAGGAGGGCACCCTCGTGATGACATAACCAGGAGATGCTGATTGTTTGCGGAGTGGGGCAATCCACGGTTTAACAGAGGAGACAAAGATAACACACTACAATACAAGGTAATGACTGTTATAATGAGTGTTTACAAAGCGCTGCTAGCTCAGAGAGAACACTCCAACTAACCATGTCTAGGGGATTTCAGGAGAACCTCAAGGAGGCAGGACCATTCTGCAAGGCTCATGAGGGAGGAAGTGCCTTGCCCACATCCTATTAGTAAGTAGTGGGCTAGCTTATTTCTATTATAACACTGAACTGCTGAGATAGAAGATTCTCTCAAGGAATTTTGTCTGGAGGAGAAAAGCCCTGATGCTATTCAAATGAACTCCATACATTTCACCTTGGAAGACCACGAAAGACCCTTTGGAAAAGCAAACAAGCATTTCTATGAGCAAAAATGCATCAGATTTATAGAAGTATTTTAAGAGACATTAAGTTGTTCATTTAAGAGATACTAGGTTGACTTAATTTTTTTTATCGTTTAGAAACTGAAATAAAGTTGATTTACAATGGTGCATTTCAGATGTACAATAAAGTGATTCATTTATACATGCACACATATAAAATATATATTCTTTTTTTACATTATCTTCCATTATAGGTTATTGCAAGATATTAATATAGTACTCTGTACTACACAGTATGTCCTTGCTGGTGATCTATTCATATAAAAGAGTGTATACATTTTAATCACAGACTTCTAATTTACCCCTCTTCCTTCTCCCCCCTTCGGTAACCTTATAGTTGTCCATATCTGTGAAATTTTTAGATCAAAAGAGAAAAGTTAAGTGTTCAACTTTGTGCTGTTTCAACATGCATTTCTTCAGGGGCAGAGACGGTGGCATTTTCTGTGTCTCGGTGCTGTATCAGTGACTAACATATAATCCTTCAGTTACTTGCAGCCCAGAGAAAAAGGCTTAGTCATAATCTGGGGAGTATTCAGGTTGTGGAACCCATGGCATGCTCAATCTATCCCCAATTTCTGCCTTGGTTCCTCTTTCCCTTGCTCCCTGTCTCTCTCTTTTGTCCTTATCAATGATTTGGTTATCAAAGGGGAACCAGGGCTGGAAAGGAGCAAGACTATAGATGAAAAATACTCACATGTCATGTCTCACTGTTAGACGTCTATCATGATGGTGTGGGATATACGATCATACGTTTGTATTCTAGTCCCTAGGTCCTACATACTCAGTGCCAGTGGATAAAAACAAACGAACAACAATTGTCCTAAAAAGAGAATAAAAGCAAGAAGAACCATATGCAATAGTAAATGAGGAAACTTAGGTAACAAAAGCAACAACCCGATACAGTTAGAGCTGGAAATGCCTGCTGCTGCTGCTGCTGCTAAGTCGCTTCAGTTGTGTCCGACTCTGTGCGACCCCGTAGATGGGGGCCCACTGTCTCTGGGATTCTCCAGGCAAGAACACTGGAGTGGGTTGCCATTTCCTTCTCCAATGCATGAAAGTGAAAAGCGAAAGTGAAGTTGCCCAGTCGTGCCCCACTCTTAGTGACCCCATGGACTGCAGCCCACCAGGCTCCTCCGTCCATGGGATTTTCCAGGCAAGAGTACTGGAGTGGGGGGCCATTGCCTTCTCCGGGAAATGCCTTAGGGATCATATAGTCTGATCTTATTTTTAGAGATAAAGAAAGTGAGACACAGACAAGCTGAAATAACATAGCTGAATATGTGCAAAGGATTGTGCTCAGTCCTTTGTATATATATCATTTTATTTGATATGCAAGACCCTAGTCTGGTAGGAACGGTCACTATTAAACAGAAGGAACCTGAGGATTCAGTTGGTGATTAAGAAGACAATGAAGGCAGCAGAGTTGAGGGCAGAGTGGAGAGCCCACCCAGCTCTCTTTTCCGCCTGTGCTCAGAATCACTTTGTCAAACAGAAAGGATAAGCGTCTCAATCTAACCTTTAGAGACACTGTCTTCTCTTTGAAAACAAATAAGATGGGCATTTCATTATTTGTCTGCTAAAGTAAGAGAACAAGATCCAAACAGGAACATTTTAAAGTTTACTGTAAGAACATAAAGTGAAAAAGTACATGTCTAAAGTCTATGCTCTTAATGCAGTTTTAGAGTCTAAGTGTATCCATTCTATCCACTCAGGAAGCAAGTCTCAGGGACTTTCAAAGAGCCTGCTAGCTAAAGACTCACCTATTAAATGTGACAATGCTAATCTATTAGCGGATGGCATCCTTATCCTTGTACATAAATCAGACAGTGATGAATGCAGAAATGACAAATTTAATAAAGAAAATAATATTTAGTTCATTTTATAATTATTGAACAATTTTATGAAAATTGTGATTTTTATTCTTTGTCCTCGAAAACTCAGTCTGCTCAATTCAACTATAAGCTGTGGAGTACTTCCTCTGTTCCAGGTACTATTGTGAGAAAGTATATAACTCATTATAATCATTTACTTGATTTCATATGCATTAATTATCACTGTTCAATACTATTCAAAGGCCCCCATCAATTAAGTACTTCATAAATAGCAGCTGACGTTCATGATGAGAATGGATTCCATGAAATTAAAATTAACAATTATTTATAGCAAAAGTTGCACAGAATTTAAAGAAATTTAAAACGTACATTCCAGGCATCCTAAATAGACATATATGTATAATTTACAAACCTTACCTATCCTGGAAATGCCTTAGGGATCATATAGTCTGATCTTATTTTTAGAGATAAAGAAAGTGAGACACAGACAAGCTGAAATAACATAGCTGAATATGTGCAAAGGATTGTGCTCAGTCCTTTGTATATATATCATTTTATTTGATATGCAAGACCCTAGTCTGGTAGGAACGGTCACTATTAAACAGAAGGAACCTGAGGATTCAGTTGGTGATTAAGAAGACAATGAAGGCAGCAGAGTTGAGGGCAGAGTGGAGAGCCCACCCAGCTCTCTTTTCCGCCTGTGCTCAGAATCACTTTGTCAAACAGAAAGGATAAGCGTCTCAATCTAACCTTTAGAGACACTGTCTTCTCTTTGAAAACAAATAAGATGGGCATTTCATTATTTGTCTGCTAAAGTAAGAGAACAAGATCCAAACAGGAACATTTTAAAGTTTACTGTAAGAACATAAAGTGAAAAAGTACATGTCTAAAGTCTATGCTCTTAATGCAGTTTTAGAGTCTAAGTGTATCCATTCTATCCACTCAGGAAGCAAGTCTCAGGGACTTTCAAAGAGCCTGCTAGCTAAAGACTCACCTATTAAATGTGACAATGCTAATCTATTAGCGGATGGCATCCTTATCCTTGTACATAAATCAGACAGTGATGAATGCAGAAATGACAAATTTAATAAAGAAAATAATATTTAGTTCATTTTATAATTATTGAACAATTTTATGAAAATTGTGATTTTTATTCTTTGTCCTCGAAAACTCAGTCTGCTCAATTCAACTATAAGCTGTGGAGTACTTCCTCTGTTCCAGGTACTATTGTGAGAAAGTATATAACTCATTATAATCATTTACTTGATTTCATATGCATTAATTATCACTGTTCAATACTATTCAAAGGCCCCCATCAATTAAGTACTTCATAAATAGCAGCTGACGTTCATGATGAGAATGGATTCCATGAAATTAAAATTAACAATATTTATAGCAAAAGTTGCACAGAATTTAAAGAAATTTAAAACGTACATTCCAGGCATCCTAAATAGACATATATGTATAATTTACAAACCTTACCTATCCACAGAAGGAAAAAAAAAAGGAAGAAAAGAGAGGCCTTGGTTATTTCTGAATAGAGTGAACACTGTTATTTTGGAAAGGGAACTTGTTATCCCTCAATCTTTTAAAGTAAAAAAAGGACCTTGTTCCTGTATATTTTCATGATAATATCTACTGTCATCTTCCTATCTCTTTAAATGGAATTGCTGGTCTCTGAAGTATGAAAACCAACCAAGTTACAGAAATGTTTATAGAGGATGTGGCTTTTTGGAGATTGTGCTTTTATGGGTCAATTTTTAAGCATCCCATCCTGGTTAGGGCCACCATCTCCCCCAAAATGACATGCTAGCTGCTCAGGCATGTAACCAGTGAAATAAGAGCTAAAGTACAGACTAACAAAGGTTCAAAAGTAACATCTGAACCACAAAGAAGAAACAAACTATTGTGAAGATAAAATCAGAGGTGTTCTGGCAATAAAAATAGCTACAACTATCATGCGTCCATAGCTAGCCACTGCTCTCTGTACACTGCACAGATTATTGTTTTTAAGTTTCAATGTATTTTAATTGGAAGATAATTGTTTAACAATGTTGTGTTGGTTTCTGGCTTATATCGACATGAACCAGCCATCGGTATACATGTGTCCCCTCCTTGAACCTCTCTTCCACCTCATCCCACCCCGCTAGGTTACCAAAGAAAACCGGATTTGAGCTCCTTGCATCATACAGAACATTTCCGCTATCCAATTTCACATACGGGGATGTGTACGTCTCCAGCCTAGTCTCTCCATCCGTCCCACCCTCTCCTTCACCCGCTGTGCCCACACGTCTGTTCTGAGTCTCCACTGCTGAGCTGCAGATAGGTCCCTCAGTATCATCTTTCTAGATGCTATATATATGCACTAAATACATGACATTTGCGTTTCTCTTTCTGACTTACTTCACTTGTATAATAAGCTCTAGGCTCATCCACCTTATTAGGTTAGTCTGAGTCAGATGTGTGCTAATTATTTATCTAAAGGCAATTTCCCCAGTCTTGAGGTCACTTCTAGCACAATGCATTTATGAAATTCACGCTCCATGGTTTCTTCCTCCCTCCCCGTCATTACTGCAAAGCGCTGCATCCGAGTCTAGATCAGACACTTCTCTGTTCACAATGAAGAAACAGTTTATGAGTCTGAGGCAATTCTTCACGAGTCTCGCATTTGTAGATGTGAGAAGCACCAACTAAACTTTCTTTGAACCAGCTTTTCATCCAAATGTAGTCAAATAACAAACAGCCTAGGGAGATAAAGATATGTTCTCCCCTGGAGCAGAGGGAAATATGATCACTATCCATTGTAAAACGCTTGGTGTTCTAAAGCTCGAATTTATTTTCCACAGTGCAGCCCACTGGGTCCACGCAATGCCATCTTCTCCCATACGCATTACTGAGGCACATAGGCTGATGATCGTGTTCTTCACTGTACTGTAATAAATTCCTCTCTAACCCAGGAGTCTTGGGTCCTCTGTTAACATTCTCTGACCCAAGAATCTTGGGTTGCTTGGTCAGCATCTATGAAACTGAGATAGAGCCACCCTCTCAGCATGTCCGTTGGGTGCATATTCTCTCAAGCCCATAGTTCTTGAGAGCTGTCTCTCATGAAAATGGTATTTTAATACTACACTGAGTATTTCTCTTATATGTTGCTCAGGAAAGCACGGTGACATATTAACTTTATAATAGACCCAAATATTGATGGTGCGCTTTTCTGTTCAAGGGCTTCCCTGGTGGCTCAGACAGTAAAGCGTCTGTCTGCAATGCAGGAGACCCGGGTTTGATCCCTGGGTTGGGAAGATCCCCTGGAGAAGGAAATGGCAGCCCACTCCAGTATTCTTGCCTGGAAAATCCCATGGACGCAGGAGCCTGGTAGGCTGCTGTCCATGGGGTCGAAAGAGTCAGACACGACTGAGCGATTTCACTTTTATGTTCAAAGGTTCTCAAGCTCCTTTAGGACATAAGATTATAAATAAAATGTGGTTGCTAGTCTTATGCAGGGCTTCCCAGGCGGGGCTGGTGGTAAAGAACTGGACAGGCAGAGCAGGAAACGTGAGAGTTGTGGGTTCGATCCCTGGGTTGGGAAGATCCCCTGGAGGAGGGCATAGGAACCCAGTCCATCTTTCTGGCCTGGAGAATCCTATGGACAGAGGAGGCTGGTGGGTTACCGTCCATAGGCTTACGGAGTCAAACACAACTGCCGTGACTTAGCACTATATATATAAAAAAAAAATCTAGCATGAAACTAGACACTTACATAAGTAGCCGTGGCTTAGGAAGACAGAATATAAATGCCCGTGAGAGAGTTGATGAGTTAACAAATACAATCCAAGAATCTTAAAATCAAAGAAACTTTACAAGTGACATAATCATGTCTTCCAGATTTGACCACAGAAATGCTTTTTATACAATCAGACTTCCTGACATAGTTGTACAGTCATTGCTTGGAAATGTCCGATGACACCAGAGACAAAGCGCTCCCCATCTTGCAATGCAATCATTTCCATGGCTGATGTTCTGGCTGCGAACATGTTGTTTCTTGAATTTAAAACTGCCTAAAGATTAAATCCCATAGTTTCACCTGCCTACAGCTCTTCCACAAGAGTGTCCTTCTTGCGCGACGCTCTCGCTCTTATCCGAGCTCTTATTCAGCAGTTCATTTATCAACATATGTCTCCATATACTACATTTGCAGAAAAGATCCCGAACACCCAAACACATATGTTTCCATTTCTCCTGTTAACTTTCATCTCACAGATTTTGACTTTAAATTCCAGACAGTTGAAATAATTCTGAGTCTTGATTTTGTTTTATATCTATAGCAAGGTGACAACATAATTTGATGGTCAGATATGCATCAGAAATTACTAAATGAGTTTAACAATATATTCTGAACCAATGAGTATGCATAAACTTTATGTTAGTTACCCATGGAAGTTTAACAAGGACTGGAAATTGAAATCGCGAGTGCAAAACTTTTGGACATTATTGCTTGAACTTCCTGTGATATTTTCCCTTGCTATTTTATGGAGGAGGATAAATTAATTATCTGACTTGTCTCTAAAGAAATGAATTAGGAAGATTATGTGCTCCAAAACAGACAGGACAGAGGAATTAAACCACACAGGGTTCAGTGTTATTAGTGGTAATACATGGCCATTGGAGCTAAAGAGCTCTCATATGTCCTCTTCATTTCTCTAAGTAATTAGGTCCTCTCATTGGAACACAATCAATTCATCATGTCCAATGTACAGATAATATGATGACTGATGTCTTTGCCACCAGCTACATGACACAGAGACATTATATATGACTTTTAAAATAATTTTACAAAACCAAATGACTGAATTTATTTCACACTCCTATGCTCCTTTCCCCCTTTCGGCATTCTTATTGTTCTTCTCCTAAAGTGTGACACAGATGGTTAATCTAAGCTGCCACGAGCCCCCTTGTTCTGACAGTGTTAGATACGATCAGCAGAATATGATTAATATAATAACTGGGCTTTGAGCTATGAATTAGGGTAACAGAACACAATATTAGCGGCTTTAAAGCATTTTCCTGATACAAAGTCTGATGTTCTAAAATGTGTGTTTTCACAATGGATTACACTCATTATCTCATTAGCTATTATCCTATAAATTACTTATCTGTATAAGAAATACATGCTGCTTCCTAGATGGTTACATTGGTAACCTCATCTGAAGTTAGTAAATTTATAATATTTTTCACGATTAAAACTTGATAATCCAACATAAAATCAATTTCAAGGAAATTAAGCATAATGTCTGAAACTGGTGCATTAGGTAGGCAGAGTCTAATAGGAAACGATTCAGAAAAGCAGCTTTAAAAATAAAGAAAATAAAGTCTTTAAAAATAAAGACTGGAGAAAAACTCAAGTCTATGTCTCAGTGTGCTCTTCGGGGCCTTCCTGGAGCTCTAGAATATATCTCATGTGATGGCTTTACAGTCACTGTCATTAATTAGAAAAAATCCTGTTATCAGGCGGTGGGGGAAAAGACAAAAACAAAAACCAAAAACTCTTCTTTATTAAGCGCCCGCGTCCTAAATACATCTGAAGTTCACCCTGACAGCCGGCTAAGTGTTCTTCTCCCGGCTTCATCTGGGTCCGAGGCGTGGTTCTGGAGATCCCAGCGGGGAAGCAGCGCGGCTTAGCCATCCGCAGGCCAGCACGGCGCCTCCTGCAGCTCCCGCGGCCAGTGCGCGTGGAGGGGAGATCCAGGCACACGCGCCGGCTCCGCTCCGGCAGGTCTCTCCTGGCCCACAGGCTGGCCACGCCAGGCCCTCCACCGCGGAGGCCTGCGGCTAAGAGCTTTCGGGAGCAGACCCGGGCTCCCTAGAGGCAGCCGCAGGGACCCGGCCTACCCCTCGCTGCCGGCGCAGACGGTGAGTCGCGGGCTCACGCTTCTCCCATCAAAGCTGCTTCCTGCCTTCAGTGGCCGCCGCGGTGTGACAACCGCTCGGGTCACTCGGTCCGCATGAAACTCGTACCTTCTACACACTCTGGGCGTGCAGAAGCAGAGCCCCCTTCCTCCTTCCTTCGTGTAAACCATAACTCCCACAGCCTGAAAAATCTGAGGCATGACACTCTGGCACTCGTCTCCATGTTCACGGACGTTCCTTGATTTATTGACCTAAAGCAGGTTCTTCCAAGAGTCGTTTTGCTAAAGGCACGTGTGAGGTCCACCCACTCCTTCAGCTCAGCACTTCAGCAGCTGAGAAGGGTGAAGCAGCGAGCCCCAGCGCTGGAAGCGGCTCCTTGGCTGAGAGAGGCAGCCGCGTTCCCCGCTCCTGTGTGCGCTCGTGCGCATGTGTGGACGTATGTGCGTGTGTCTGTGTGTGTGCACACGCGTGTGTATGTGCGTGTGTGCACGTGCGTGTGTGTGCGCGTGCGTCTGCACGTGTGTGGTGCACGCTCGCGCGCGGAGTGACCCGTGCGCAGAAGGGAAGCAGGCGCGTGGGGTGACGTCTCAGTCTCCAGCGAGGCTGAGGCTTTGGGCCACCGCCCTGCTGAGTTTGTGGCCTTCTCTTCCTCCGTTGAAGACCTAAAACTGCCGAGCGTCCCACCTGACTCAGCTGTAATGAATGCGCCTTCGCGTTCTAAGCAGATGGTGGACTCGTATCAGTTGTTCTCAGGTTTGGAGTTTCAACAATAATCTGAGATATCTAGAAATTTCCATTGAACTGATTCTTAATTTACAAATGTATGCTTCATTCAAGTATGTATGCTACTGCTGCTGAGTCGTTTCAGTCGTGTCCGACTCTGTGCGACCCCATAGACGGCAGCCCACCAGGCTCCCCGTCCCTGGGACTCTCCAGGCAAGAGCACTGGAGCGTGCTGCCATTTCCTTCTCCAATGCAGGAAAGGAAAAGTGAAAGGGAAGTCGCTGAGTCGCGTCTGACCCTCAGCAACCCCATGGACTGCAGCCTTCCAGGCTCCTCCATCCATGGGATTTTCCAGGCAAGAGTACTGGAGTAGGGTGCCATTGCCTTCCCTGTCAAGTATATATACATATGCTTAATTTAAAATTTCAGCTAATAAAAACAGTATATTATCCCTATTGCAGTATTTTGCCTGGAAAATACTTAACTTTTACTTCCTAAACCATAAAATATTTCTTACTTAAATAACTTTGGAAGTGCTGCATTCTGTAACTCTTTTCTGGGAGATGAAAAGCTCTAAAAAGTGTTATAGAGAAAATGTACCTAATTTTTTTAAAGCAACATAACTTTTCTGCATAAACTGCTCTTCTATCTTGTGGAATGAGTATCTTAGGAACACAGTTTATGGAACAGGTATTTTAAAAATAACATTTAAAACTAGTAGTTCTGAAGTGGGAATGGATTGTAGGTTAACGGCAGTTATCAATGCCTAAAGAAGTGGGTGATTCTCTGGGACTTAGTCTCTTGCAATTACATTTCAAGAAACTCGTAGCCCCGTGTAGGTCTAGAAATTAGTAGAAAATAGAGTTTGACACTATAACATTTAGTCAAAAAGGCTGTATCTCAATGTAGCCATCATAGGAGTGAATAAAATGAGCACTTTTAATATATGTTTATTTCATAACCTTCTGTTCTACAGATAGATGAACGGCAGCACCGAGAAAACAAACTTGAATCTGCCAGGGCTGTGTCTGCAGTTTTGCTCCTCAAGAGTTAGTACTGCTACTTGAAGTCAGTGCTGAGGTCGCTGACTATTGTATATAATGATACATATGCGAAGAGTCGACTCATTGGAAAAGACTCTGATGCTGGGAGGGGTTGGGGGCAGGAGGAGAAGGGGACGACAGAGGATGAGATGGCTGGATGGCATCACCGACTCGATGGACATGAGTCTGAGTGAACTCCGGGAGATGGTGATGGACAGGGAGGCCTGGCGTGCTGCGATTCATGGGGTCGCAAAGAATCGGACATGACCGAGCAACTGAACTGAACTGAACTGAATTGTAAACATTCATTTTTCAGGCTTGGACACATATGTTGCTTTTTAACCAAAGTGAATCAAATGAGTCATATAATTTTTGTGAAATATCATGGGTATCACAAAAATTTATCATATGGTACTCTGACATTGGCCTTCTCTGGTGGCACGTGGTTAAGAATCTGCCTCCCAGTGCAGGAGATACAAGAGACGTGGGTTCGGTTCTTGCATCAGGAAGATTCCCTGGAGTAGGAAATGGCAACCCTGTCCAGTATTCTTGCCTGGAAAATTCCATGGAGAGAGGAGCCTGGTGGGCTACAGTCTGTGGGGTTGCAAAGAGTCGGACACAACTAAGTGTACACACATTTGCACATCTGCGTGTGCACACACACACTAGCATTACTGAGTCAAAGTGTAAGAAAATGTGCATCTCCCATAAGTACAGAGTATAATCAGGTCAAGAGACATATTTTTAAATAGTAAGAATAATATTAAATTTACCTTTAGCCTAAGAGCATATAGAGATCTTTGTGTTTTTTTTAAAACAATGTTAGTATTATTTTCTAGCTTAATTTTATAGTATTAGCTTGATACTGAGCATTTAAATATTATTATTATCATTCTTCTATGGATAATATCTATTAATAATTCAAACCATAGGTTCATTATACATCCATAAGTATATTGAATGAAGGAAGGCTTCCTAATTTTCTAAGTGCTTGGATCTGAGAGCTTTATAAAGGAGTCATTAATTAGAGTTTTGGCCTCATGTGTGGCCAGCCTGAATCCAAGTCTCTACGCTGAGACTTTGGACAAGTTAATCACAACTATCACCAAATTGCAGTTTTCTCACATGGAAATGGAAATGCAATACCTCCTATAGTTCTTCTGAAGCTTAACTTTGGCTAGTCCATGATAATGTTTAACAGGGCCCCCTCTTGGAATACAGAAAGACTTATAGAAGGCACGTTTCCTAGGGACACTTAGATTAACTTTCCACCCTGACCCGTCTCCGCATTTAGCACCCGGAACCACAAGTGTCTGCTTCCTCCAATGTACCTTTCATGGCAGGCAAGTTGAAGAGAGAGACCGTCTCTTGTGTCTCCTTCGTCTTCAACATGTAGCAGAGTATTTTGCACATTTGACAAATAAGTTAATGTGTAAATAAAATGTATTTACTGAATTAACTCAAATGCCTGCAGTATTTAGGTATATGCTGCCTACTTCCATCGTCATGTTAAAGTATACTTAAATGAAGTGTAAAACAGTCATGCAAGAAACATTTTCTGTGGATATGGAAAATAACCATTGTTAAGCATATATCTATATCTATATCTATATATATATACACACAACTGTATTTTGCTCATTAAGAAAACTTAGGTCTATCTACTTCCAGTAATAATCAATGCATATTATTATCCCTACTATGAATCAATAACATCCACTATTAATGTTGACAGTTACACTCATTGATAAATGTTTACGTAGCTCATGCAATGACTTTAGAATGTGCACAGCACCAAATTAGACTTTTCCCAGAGAGCTTTAATTCCAAATTAGACAGGCAGACCGGACACAAACACAGAGAATGGAGGTTAATGCATGCAGGAGAAGAATGAGTGACATCACGGCACAGACTTCAATGCCTGATGCTTAAGAGGAAAGCGAGATTCTAAACTGCTTAACAGAATTCAGTGCCGCTGTCAAAAATACCCATACCCACCACAGAGACTTAAGCACACATTCTGGGTGAAGCCTGGCTTAACTGTCTCAAGCCAAAGAAGGACCCCAGATATATCACTCAGTAAACAATCAGTGAGGCAGAAACACAGGTCGCATTTCCCTAGATGCGAGTAACATGACATACAGCGGAGTCGCTCTAGGAAATTCCATTCACAAAACATAAACAAAAACAACAAACTTTTAGTAGAAGTGAAACACCATCTGTTTAGCAGTTTCTTCATGGTCCTAGTATTAGAAGGTGGAAAAGTGTGTTTAGTGGATCCGTTACCCCGGGTGATACTTTATCTTTTCCTCAGCTCACAATCTCGGCTCTTTAACATACCCGTCATCAAGTTTCTCTTGCTTCTGTGTACCTCAGGTGATTACAAAATAATATTACTTGATGGAAAAAGAAACTTGAAATAAAATACATGTAAATATTAATAATTTTTTCAGAGAATAAGAAAAATAATAATCAGAGTAGTAAATCCTTGTTAAATTTAACCCATTTAATCCTTGCTGCTGTTCAATCACCAGCCGTGTCTGATTCTTTGTGACCCGTGGACTGCAGCACCCCAGGGCTCCCCGTCCATCACCAGCTCCTGGAGTCTGCCCAGTTCCTGACTACTGCATCAGTGATGCCATGCAGCCATTTCATTTCATCCTTTAATCCCCAAAGGTGTATAGTAAAGAGCAGATCCCTGAAGGTGTTTAAAAAGGTAAGAAATTACGGAAATATGCTGTATTTGTTTGCATAAACTTTCTGTATATATTCTTCCATACAACCTGTTCTGATATCATCCAATTTTTTCCAGTTAAAAATATCCTCAGGTGTGTGGCTATGATCTAAACTTTCCCAGATGAATTAAATGTGGCTAATAACTTCACTATTTTTTAAGCTTCTATTTTCTCAACTTTTCAATGATAACTTCCATCCTTGTTGCAAGGATTTAATGATGCAATGTATTTTAGGCTGGCATATAGTATGTCATGATGGTAAGGTTTATATTGTTGGCTAAGTTTTATAATTATGCAGAGATGTTTCCTTCACACTTCCAGAAGTTTAAAACAATCTAAAGATCATCTTAAGATCTGAAAGTAGATAAAGCTTAATGTATACAGACATGGTTTTCATCAATTAAATTTATTACCCATATTCTGGAATTCAACATTTAATTTAGAAAAGCTTCAGACTCAACAATCTGGAAGTATTCTTACCCTAACTAGCCACAAGGCTGATTTTAGTAAGTTCACATGTGAACTAAAGATTGAAAAGTCTATAAAGTTATTTCATTTCATGGAAAGAACATTGTTACTTATCAGAAGATCAAGAAAATACTGGGCCAGTTTTTACTGGAAAAAATAAAACACTGAATAAGGAAATGAAAGAGCAAATCACTTACTGATTTGTTACTAAGGCAGCGCAAACGCCTTTCAGTATGCAGATAGATGGGAGTCAGGAAGAGGGCCAAGGCTGTCATTGATTACTTAGGAATAAAGGAAATTTAAATTAGTACTTCATCCTAAACTCTATATAGGTTTTAGTGTATGAAATTGTATATTTAATATTGCTTGTTACAGTGAGACACAAATCTGCTGATTTTAGTAAGTTCACATGTGAACTAAAGATTGAAAAGTCTATAAAGTTATTTCATGTCATGGAAAGAGCATTGTTATTTATCAGAAGATCAAGAAAATACTGGGCCAGTTTTTACTGGAAAAAATGAAACACGAATAAGGAAATGAAAGAGCAAATCACTTCCTGATTTGTTACTAAGGCAGCGCAAACGCCTTTCAGTATGCAGACAGATGGGGGTCAGGGAGAGGGCCAAGACTGTCATTGATTGCTTAGGAATAAAGGAAATTTAAATTAGTACTTCATCCTAAACTCTACATAGATTTTAGTGTATGAAGTTGTATATTTAATATTGCTTGTTACAGTGAGACACAAATCTGTGTGTAGTTTATGAAATCAAAGAACATTTGTAGGTAAATGACCTCATATTTGGGCTTCCCCTTGGCTCAGCAGTAAAAAATCTGTCTGCAGTGCAGGAGTCCCAGGAGTTGTGTGTTTGATACCTGGGAAGGGATGATTCCCTGGAGGAGGAAATGGCAGCTCACTCCAGTATTCTTGCCTGGAAAATCCCATGGACAGAGGAGACTGGTGGGCTACAATCCATAGGGTGGCAAAGAGTCAAACACGATCGGAGTGACTTAGCACAGCCTTCATATTTGTTAAATCATACCAACCATTATCCCAAACCAGCCCAGAGGCAACAAAATCATTTAATTTGTTAGCAACTGAGAGAAGACTATAACCTGGGTCTCCTAACTCTCATCTTAGCAATGTTTTTACTGAGTAACTTCACCTACATTTTAAAACAGTTTTCTTATCATTATATGTTAACTATCAACAGGAGGGTAAAAACAGTGTTTCAGAAAATATTATGCATTTGTAGTCATATCACTCAAATGGGTCATGTAGAAAGTGACACATCCTTTAACAGCTTAAGTAGTATGCCTGGCACTTTTTTAGTTACATTGTAAAGTGGGTAAGAGCTGCAGCTAACTCTCCAGCCCAATGTACTATTTTCAAAAAGATGTGATTCTTTATGGATGTATATCTGTTTCTGTTCAGGAAATAAAAGTAAAATTTGAACAAACATCCAAGTTATATTTGCTGTAACAGTAGTCATTTTTTAATTCAATAACTCTTCAATGTTTATTGATAAAATTAACCAGCTTTAAACTCTATTAGTCATGATTGGAAAATGAAGTCATGGTTGAACATATAGGAAGAGCAATTCTTAGCCACTTAGGAAGTACTGGATATACTGAAATATATAGAATGGGAAACCATAATGAAATATTGTTTGGAGCTCTTTTACTTAATGTTCTACAGAAGCATAAGAATCAGTCATGTGAGAAGACACCTAATTATCCTAATTTTATTTAATTATAAATGTTTTCAATGCTCTGTATTATTAAGATCAATCTGGAAATTCACTTTGATTTGATTAGTCTTATTAGACTATGTCAAGGACACAAATGTATTATGTGATAAAATATATCATCATTAAAGTGTCCTAGATTTGCCCCTATACTGATTGTAGTAGATAACTACCTCTTCCTCTGAATTGTTGATTAAAAGTTCTTTCTCCATGGAGTAGTCTATAGCGAAATTTCTTGGAGTTAAAACTTCTGGACAAATTTTCATAAAAGATTTTGTTTACTGTGTACCAGATTTATAATAAGCATGTATATGAATTATTCCTAAAATCCTATCCAGTTGACTATTATTATCATCCTTGTACAAAAGGGGAAAAGAGGCTTAGAGAACTGAAGCAATTTAATGAAGGCAAAACATGTAGAAGGCAGTGGAGCTGGAACTGAAACAAAGATTTATCGTTATGGTCATAGCTCTCTAGGACACTTAGCGCCAACAGTTACTGGGTATATAGAGCGTGCCGAGCCTCTGCAGAACAGGTACCCTGTGAGCAGTTAAGGAAAGCCTCACAAGTCCATAAATTATGTGTGCAGTAAGGCGGCATTGCATCAGACTCCGGGCAAGCAGAAATGAGCTCTCTGTTGAACTCTCTGAGCACAGTCATTCTCTGGAGTTACAACAGCTGAAGACTGAGGGAAACTCAGGGACACACGACTGTGGGCACGGGGAAGCGAAGTCTTCGGAAGGAAGACTTACGCGATGACCGCAAAATAGGCCCTCAAACACGCGAATGGAGAGCTGAGGTCTGTGTCACTTCTTTTTGAATACGGACTGAACCTCAACGACCAGCACCTAATCCACCCAAAGGAGTAAAAGGCCGCGGTGGGAGCTGCACGCCAGCGCACCGGGGGTCTCAGCCGGAACACACGCTCCCCGCCCTGACCTCGTGGGGAGCGTGCAGCCACCTCGGGCGCCTGCTGTCGGAGGCCGGCCACCGGCAGCTCACGGCTCCGGTGCTCCCAGAGTAGACACCCCGCAAAGACACGAGCCATTCTTCAGCCTCCCGCAATCACATTCAAGGCCCTAGAACTCGGGCATCATAGGCACATCACTCCTGCGGGCATAACTGGGTGTCTTACTCCGATAAAACGTGGGAAAAGTACTATGCAGCCATAGCGACTGGAACAATGTGTTTTTTAAAATAATTTTAACAGTATTCATAATGATAAAATATACCCGAGAAAAACCTCTAACAGTGGATATTTTTTAGCAGTGAAAGTTAAAGTTGCTCAATCGTGTCCGACTCTTTGCGACCTCATGGACTATACAGTCCATGGAACTCTCCAGGCCACAATACTGGAGTGGTAGCCTTTCTCTTCTCCAGGGGATCTTCCCAACTCAGGAACCGACTGGGGTCTCCTTCATTACAGGTGGATTCTTTACCAACTGAGCTATCAGGGAAGCCCACTTTTTAGCAGAATGTAAACTATTACTCAAAAGAACTTGAAACTATAGTTTAGTATGTAATTTAGAATAAAAAATACACCTGCTAAGTTGCTTCAGTCGTGTCCGACTCTGGAACCCCAAAGATGGCAGCCCACCAGGCTCCTCTGTCCCTGGGATTCTCCAGGCAAGAACACTGGAGTGGGTTTCCATTTCCTTCTCCAATGCGTGAAAGTGAAAAGTGAAAGTGAAGTCACTGTCACGTCCAACTCTCAGCGACCCCATGGACTGCAGCCCACCAGGCTCCTAGCATTAACTAATATCTCATTTATGACTGTTAAGCACATAGTGAATGAATAAAGGTAAATTGTCTAAATCAGTGAGATCAGTTATGGTATGCAGGCACTAGACACCTGTGGCTATTGATCAAATTGAGAAGTGTTGCAAGTAGAAAATACATATCAGGGTTTGAAAACTTAGTATGAAAAATGAAGTAAAAAATCTCAGTAATAATTCTATATTGCTTAACCACTTAAGAAACATTTTGGACATTATCTCAATAGTTTCTATGTTGATTGTGTATGTGCTACGTGGCTTCAGTCGTGTCTGATTCTGTGTGACCCCATGGACTGCAGCTCTCCAGCCTCCTCTGTCTGTGGGATTCTCCAGGCAAAGATACCAGAGTGGGTTGCCATTTCCTCCTCCAGGGCATCTTCCCGACCCAGGGGCTGAACCCGCTTCTCTTACGTCTCCTGCATTGGCAGGCGGGCTCTTTACCACTAGTGCTACCTGGGAAGCCCAAGGGGAAATATATGTTGAAATAATATTTTGAATAGTAGGTTAAGTAAAATATATTGCAAATTAATTCCCTCTGTTTCTTTTTCTCATTCCTAGAAAATTTTAAATTTAACTGTGTTTCATATTGTATGTCTTTTGGACAGAACTGGATAACCATAATTCTTTCTTGAAAACTTATTCAGTTCAGTTCAGTTGCTCAGTCGTGTCCGACTCTTTGCGACCTCATGAATCACAGCACGCCAGGCCTCCTTTCCATCACCATCTCCCGGAGTTCACTTAGACTCACGTCCATTGAGTCTGTGATGCCATCCTGCCATCTCATTCTCTGTAATTCCCTTCTCCTCCTAACCCCAATCCCTCCCAGCCTCAAAGTCTTTTCCAATGAGTCGACTCTTCCCATCAGGTGGCTAAAGTACTGGAGTTTCAGCTTTAGCATCATTCCTTCCAAAGAAATCCCAGGGCTGATCCCCTTCAGAATGGACTGGTTGGATCTCCTTGCAGTCCAAGGGACTCTCAAGAGTCTTCTCCAACACCACAGGTCAAAAGCATCAACTCTTCGGAGCTCAGCTTTCTTCACAGTCCAGCTCTCACATCCATACATGACCACAGGGAAAACCATAGCCTTGACTAGACGGACTTTAGTCAGCAAAGTAATGCCTCTGCTTTTGAATATACTGTCCAGGTTGGTCATAACTTTCCTTTCAAGGAGTAGGCGTCTTCTAATTTCATGGCTTCCTATCAGAAGTGAAGTGAAAGTCGCTCAGTCGTGTCTGACTCTCTGCAATCCCCCAGAGTGTACAGTCCATGGGATTCTCCAGGCCAGAATACTGGAGTGGGTAGCCTATACCTTCTCCGGGGGATCTTCCTGACCCAGGAGTCGAAGCAGTGTTTCCTGCATTGCAGGCGGATTCTTTACCAACTGGGCTATCAGGGAAGTCTGAATCTAATTAATAAATCTCATCTTGTCACAATTTTCTTCAGTTCTGAAAAGCGAGAAGACTGGTTTTAATTTATCTGATGACTTCTATAAACCAATTCATTAATATATGAATTTTAATTGTCTCTCGTTTCAAAAAAAGGGCAGGGAAGAGTTAGTATTAGAAACACATACAGCTAATGGTGTTAAATTAGATGCTGAGTTTTATTAAGGCAGGAATGCGTCATTTACTATTTTGTTGTACTATTTAAAATTCTAATTGTTTTAAGATATTTTCTATATTTTTACATTCATGGAAATACCATGAATCAAGCTTTTCACATTTTATTTTCTTATTAACTTTAAATTTAGTTTCTCTACTCTCTGCCATCTTATCAATGTAATTTATTTCTATTTTCCTGGATTTTCACCTCCCTTAAAGAAGAGACCAGCATATAAAAATGTAATAAATACATAAAATAAGCAAAATCTCACTTTACTGTTGAAAAGGAGGAATTTATACTATCTTTTTTTTTTTTAAGTAAAGAGATTGAAAGCTTGATTTTACGAAAATTGCAGACGTTTCTCTTTTGAACGGTGAGCTAATTGTGCAGGCATGAAGCAGTGTACATTCTAGGCTTTGTACCGCTAATCAAGCCCCACAGATGCTCTAAGCCAGGCTGGCTTTTTCTCCAGCGAGCACAGCCTCCCTCCACCGCCCGCCTCCCGCTGCCACTCTTCATTCCAGACGTCATGCGACCTGCCAGGCTGGAGAGAGCTGCACTGGCTCCGTTGTAAAAGCCTGACATTTAGCCTTTCCTCCTCCGCTTCAGTCAATCAACTGCTCGGACTCTGTGGGTGCACCTTGCAAAACAGGGGGAGAGTGCCAGCCTGGGACCGACGGTTTCCTCCCCGGGGGAGGGTGTGACTGCGCCGGTCGGCTGGCCTGCTGTCTGCTGGCCTTCCCGCCTGCGCGCTGCTCAGGAGGCCGGCGCCGTCAGATGGCAGCGGTGGGCGGCAGCGGGCGGCAGCCCCGCGGAGAACCCGCCAGCTTCTTCCTACACTCTCCAGTTCAGCCAGCAGCAGGGCCTCGCGGCGCGGCAACGCCACGAAAAGCAGGGATGCTGCGGGCTGGAAAGCAGCCTGGCCCCGTGTCCTGCCAATCAGTGTCCCTCTCTTCTGGGACCGCGCGAGACTCCCGGAGGTTGAGGGCTTCTGTTACAAGTTCGAATGTTTTTGGAGCCAAGCAGGCAAAATATTATTGGAAAGGCCAGATATTATTATTGCTACCAGCATCATTGCTATGGTCCCTGGTTTTATTATACGTCAGATATAGCTTCAAGCGATATCTATACACATTCACCTAACTGTCACAAAAGCAATATAAGGTACAATGTAATTCAATGTAATTCTCCTCATTTTCAGTTCAGTTCAGTCACTCAGTCGTGTCCGACTCTTTGCAACCCCATGAATTGCAGCACGCCAGGCCTCCCTGTCCATCACTAACTCTTGGAGTCCACCCAAACCCATGTCCGTTGAGTTGGTGATGCCATCCATCCGTCGCATCATCTGTCATCCCCGTCTCCTGCCCTCAATCTTTCCCAGCATCAGAGTCTTTTCCAATGAGTCAGCTCTTCCCATCAGGTGGCCAAAATATTGGAATTTTAGCTTTAGCATCAGTCCTTCCAGTGAACACCCAGGACTGGTCTCCTTCAGAATGGACTGGTTGGATCTCCTTGCAGTCCAAGGGACTCTCCAGTCCTCTCCAACACCATACTTCCAAAGCATCAATTCTTCAGCACTCAGCTTTCTTCACAGTCCAACTCTCACATCCATACATGACCATTGGGAAAACCATCGCCTTGACTAGATGGACCTTTGTTGGCAAAGTAATGTCTCTGCTTTTGAATATGCTGTCTAGGTTGGTCATAACTTTCCTTCCAAGGAGTAAGCGTCTTTTAATTTAATGGCTGCAGTCTCCATCTGCAGTGATTCTGGAGCCCAGAAAATAAAGTCAGCCACTGTTTCCACTGTTTCCCCATCTATTTGCCATGAAGAGATGGGACCAGATGCCATGATCTTCGTTTTGTGAATGTTGAGCTTTAAGCCAGCTATTTCACTCTCCTCTTTCACTTTCACCAAGTGGCTCTTTAGTTCTCCTTCACTTTCTGCCATGAAGGCCTGGAGTAATGTTGTGAGTGTCACACCCTACAAGCCAGTGAGGGATTCAGTTTCAAACTTGCCACTTCCAGTGCCCGCCGTCTCCATCTCAAGCTACCCTGATACTCAGAGTGGTGGCGCCTGTGTCAGCCCAAAAAACAAACGTGTTGCCTGCAGGCACTCACTTCTGGGGGCAAAAATACCCAACCTGCCATTCAGTTTAGCAACTGATTTATCTGCAGTCACAGACAAAATAAACGTTGGCACAATTTTCCTAAATTCTAGCCACGTGTTTTCACGCAATCCAAAATTAAATATAAATATCTAACTGTGAAACAGTTTGATCTGTAACAATCAAACTGCATGCTTTAAAAAGCCTTTTCTATACTTATATTCCTTAATATTTGGAAGGAAAGTTATGACCAACCTAGACAGCATAGTAAAAAGCAGAGACATTACTTTGCCAACAAAAGTCCATCTAGTCAAGGCTATTGTTTTTCCAGTAGTCATGTATGGATGTAAGAGTTGGACAATAAAGAAAGCTGAGTGCCAAAAAATTGATGCTTTTAAACTGTGGTATTTTTAAGACTCTTGAGAGTCCCTTGGACTTCAAGGAGATCCAACCCATCCATCCTAAAGGAAATTAGTCCTGCGTGTTCACTGGAAGGACTGATGTTGAAACTCCAATAGTTTGGCCACCTGATGTGAAGAGCTGCTAATTGGAAAAGATCCTGATGTTGGGAAAGATTGAAGGCAGGAGGAGAAGGGGATGATAGATGATGAGATGGTTGGATGGCATCACCGACTTGATAGACATGAGTTTGAGTAAACTCCAGGAGTTGGCGACAGACAGGGAGGCCTGGTGTGTCCATGGAGCTGCAAAGAGTCTGATATGACTAAGCGACTGAACTGAACTGATTCGTTAATATTTAAGTTCACTGCTTGCTTTTTTAAATAGCTGAACTATTGTTTTATTTTACTGAAGTACAGTTGATTTACAATGCGTCTTTTATTTTTTACTGGGTTATAGAGGATTAACAAACACTGCTGCGATCGATTCAGGTGAATAGCATTTATTTATATTTCTACAGTAGAGAAGAAACTAACACTAAAACCTTCACACTGCCTTCACACTGCACATAAAAGAAAGGTGTTCATTTTCACAGTGTAAAATGTAGAATTAATATCTTTTATTTTTCTCACTAACAAGTAAGTGGTTGAAGAAAATATACAGTGCTCAATGTTATATGCCAGCCTGGATCAGAGGAGGGTTTGGGGGAGAATGGATGCATGTATATGTATGGCTGAGTCCCTTTGCTGTTCACCTGAAACCATCACAACGTTGTTTATCAGCTATATCCCAATATAAAATAAGAAGTTTAAAGCTGAAAAACAAACAACAAAAAAGAAGCTATGCACTGGTTATCTCAAATGGTAGATATTTTTATGATCAAATAAATGACTGATAATTTCCTCCCAATATTAACTATTAGACACACTATTATAAAATATTCTTTTTGTTTTACAGTTAAGGTGGGATGTGCTATAATAAACACCTGCTTCACATCCAGTATTGCAATTGCTAGACTGTAGGGTAATCAAAGTTGGGACTGTCTTTAATTGCTGTCTCAAAACTAGCCCTCAAATTTAGGTGATTGACATGGCTTCTGTTAATTTTCAAATACAGACTCTTAGCTATACAATAACAGCATTTTCTCTCATTACCTTGACCTGATTAAGAAAAAGAAGGGAGCATGCAAGTCTGTATTCATTAAGGCACACCCATTCTCACTGATGTACCTGTGCATTAGGAATGAGCTTTTGCTGTGTCAGCAAGATAAGCCCCACAAGAATGATCCTTTATTGACTGAACTGTCCCTTCTCAGTCTTGTGAGGGAGACCATTTCCATGCTGCACTAGACAATTATTGACCAGCACAAATGCCTAAAAATGTAAAGCAAATTGTTTCATGGAGAAAACTGTTCTCAGACTAAATTAAAGCAAACAATTGTCCTCCCTAGGATTTTATGAAAGGAGGCAATCTTTCAAACTATCTTTAGTTACCTTTTTAGGATTTTTTAAAAATCAGCTTTCTCTACTTTATATAAAATATCTCAAATATAATATTTTATATTTATTATAGACAAACAATAGACACACACATTTTGTTTTGACTTGTAGACAAGCAACAGATATATGTCAGATTTTAATGGGAGAGTAAATGAGAGACTCAGCAACACTAAACTAAATAGAAAGATTTTAAATTTCTGCTGCAGAATAAAAATGTAATGTTATTATAAGCCATAGTCAATTTTTTTCCATTTTAATTCACAAATCTGAGGCTGGAAACTTACATCATCATTGTAACAAAATGAAAGCAAAACTGCATTGTAATTATTGTGACATGGGGTGAAGATAGTCAGAATTTTCTACATCCCAGGGATTTTTATCTTATATGTCACATAAACAACAATTGCCCAATTAGGGACACAAAAGAAAAAATATGATGATGATTCTTAAACAATTTGTGTGATGACAGAAGAATGGAGACATACCCCAATAGTTAGCTTTATGTATGGCTGAAAAATGCAAGGTAAAGCATTACTGACTCCCACTTTCAGCCATGACAGAATTACGAAAATCATCTTGCCCTATAGCCATAAATCTAAAAAATACAGATAAAGCAAACATGTTCAGACTCTGAACAGCAGACAGCACAAGAGTGGAAAAACAGAGAAAGGAAGCATGTGAAATGAATCCTGTGATACCAATCCCAGTGTTTTGCCAGGAGGCTTTTTCCAGGTCAAGGTGCTGGAGAAGAAGGTAGAAAGAGGGTGGAGATAAGCAGATAGAGTGGCCTTTCTCAGTTGAGGGGGAAGATATATGTTTGGTAAAACAGAAGCAGCTGGAATATCTAAGGTAAAGGACTGAAGGATGGGGAGCTATGAGAACAGGAGAAAGAGTCAGGGGTCTGCACAGTGGTCTGCCTGAGACTGCTCCATATTCTAACGGGTGTATAGCGGCATCTCTCAACCCTATACATTAATTAACAAATTGATTTATTAAAGCACTTATTTATTTAGTAAAGTATTTCATTTATTATTTAAATATAAGAGGGAAGGCGTGAGCAGTGAAATGAGTTGAAATACTGGGTCTTAATTTGGTTAATACCAGCGTACAGATACTCTCCAAAGAATCAACAAAATGAACGTGTGTATACATGTGTGTGTAATTTTAAGACACAGGCTCACACAAGTGCAGGAGCAGGCACACCCGGAATCAACAGGGCAGTCCGTAAGGCAGGGAGCTCAGGCAAAAGTTGGGGTTACAGTCTCGAGTCCACCGTCTGCAGGTCAAGCTGAAGTGTCAGAAAGGAGTTCTATGTTATGCTTTTCAATCAGGATGACTTCTCCAGGAAGCCTCAGTGCATGTAAGGCTTTCAGTTTAATGGGTGAGGTCCATCCATTTTATCAAGGGTGCTATCCTTTACATGAGAGGCAAATAAGCGGGAGAGTCCACCTCACCTACACCTGTCTTCAGAACCACGTCTAGACTAGTATCTGACCACTTGACTAGAGCCCGCAGCCTGGCCAGTTTCACAACATTTAATAATCACAACAGTAAACATTTCTGGACATCCAGCTCTGCAGCCGGTCCTGCTCATGCCTGGGGCTGGACTTCTCAGGGGCTGAGTGGTAAAGAACCCATCTGCCACCGCAGGAGACGTGGGTTGATCCCTGGGTCTGGAAGATTCCCTGGAGAAGGAAATGGCAAGCCACTCCAGTATTCTTGCCTGGAAAATCTCATAAACAGAAGAGCCTGGCGGGCTACAGTCCATGGAGTTACAAAGAATCAGACACACCTGAGCGACTACAGAACAAAAGGCTGATTACAATCTTTGTGTGTGTGTGTGCTCCTTTTTGAATCATTCTCCTCTTATTTAATCCAAAACCCACCACTTTCTCTTTAAGTGTTTCCTAAAAACTCCCTTCTCACAAGTAAATCCATTCAACACTGATCTTTTTCCCTCTGAGTCTTTTTTGTACAGCATACATTTCAGTTTTCTTCTGCTTATAACCTATTTCTGCTCATGTGCATGACTTTATTTTCATTTATTTGATTGTAAATTGAGCAGGGAAAAGTCCACATGAGCAATCTTTTACAATCTTTCTGTAAAGCCCAACTTACTAAAAAAGAAATCTCCACATATGTTTCCATAATACATAAAAGAGTTGATTTAATAAGATAGAGACAAGACGGGTTGTGTTTTGCCCTTCATATTGTTTTCAGAAACCTTTGTTATCCTGGGAGCAATTTATTTTTGTACCATGTAGACAAATATTATGAGTTTTGAAAGGAGGAGGTTAAAGGAAGGTATTACAGAGTGAAACAGTGTGTAAACTGATTCAAAAAGATACTTGTTCTTTACACAAGAGGAAGTAAGCTTCTCAATTCTCTTAAAAATTTTTGTTTGTTTGTTTTCTATGTTCTTTGTCTTTTTTTTT